>CM017585.2:8148170-8198170 GCA_007844105.2 Rhamnella rubrinervis
AACTAGATGTAAATAATACTTTTTTGTAGGGATCTCTCATAGAGGACGTGTTTATGGAACAACCACCTGGCTTAATGCACCAAGAATTTCCAACACATGTGTGTAAGCTTCACAAGACAATATATGCCCTCAAACAGGCTCCGCGTGCTTGATTCATGGAACTTCATAATTTTCTGCTCTCTTTTGGTTTTGAGAACTCTAAATTCAACAGCTCTCTATTTATTTTTCATGGAACCCGCCATCAACTATTTCTTTTAATCTATGTAGATGATATTGTAGTCATGGGTAGCTCTTCCTTTCATGTGTCTGAGTTTGTCTCTGCACATCGGCACACTTGCAGCTTCTGGATGGTTCTCCACCAGTCGATGCAACAGAATTTAGATGCATCATTGGCACATTGCATCCTTAACTCGACTTGATGGTTCTTTCACCATGAACAAGCTATCTCAATTCATGCATTGTCCTTTCGTGATACATTAAGGAACTTTAAAGTGAGTGCTTCGCTATCTTACTGGCACACTTCATCGTGGGCTTCTCATTCGTCGTACCGCTACCCTCAGTCTCCATGCCTTTGTCGATGCTGATTGGGCTAGCAACTCAGATTATCGAACATCCACCAGTGCATACATCGACTTCTTTGGCACAACACCTATCAACTAGAATTCTAAGAAGCAAACAGGTGTAGCTCAATCATCTATTGAAGCAGAATTTCATGTTATTACATCCACTATAGCTGTGGTTTTGTGGCTTACCAATCTTCTATGTGAGCTGCGAGTATCTCTCTACGGTGTCCCAGTAATCTCTTGAGATAATATCGAGGCCACTTACCTTAATGCCACTTACATATTGCCATTGACCTCTACTTTGTATGTGATCAAGTTACCAAAGGCCAACTCCGTGTATCTCATGTTCATACCTCTGACCAACTACCTGACTCTCTCACTAAACCTCTACCTAGGTTGCATTTTCAGTCTCGTTGTTCCAAGATTGGCATCCATGATGGATGCTCCATCTTGCGGGGGCATGATAGATGATAGCTGTCAACCATTTCAAAAAGTTTTTTCCTCTCATGCAAGAACAATTATTATTCACAACGTGTATGGCCAACGGTCACTACAAATGTAATGGTGTATATATTTTGTACCTTTCTATTAATAAAATATATAAGTTTTACACCAACTTTTGATTTGGCCAAGTATCACATCAATGACAAAATATTTTGAGTGCAAGAAATCTTTAAGTAATCAAGTATTAAACATCTCTTTTCAATCAAACAAAAATAAAAGATTTTGAAAACAAAGAATTGGTGTCTTTCTAGAATACATACAAGCTAACATTGACAGGGTTTTTGTGTGATGGAGTTTCAATCTCAAATACATAAATTAGAGGAATGTGAGCCACCAGAGAAGAAAAAGAACTAAAGGATTCTGGATTCAATTATTTAAAGCCTAAAATTCTAATGGGTTGTAATTATTACGTCATAGTTCATGCTAATAAGGAAAAGGAACTTAGAAGAAACTTCGCCTAATTTCAAACTCTTCCATTACAAGATGTATAAAATGACTCATGCTATATGGTTCAAAATAACATAATAAGTGAACATTGTCTTGTTAATAGCTTTAGTCTTTAGGTTGGATTCTCATACTATAATTATATTAGAAAGATGCACAATCCATCTAGATAAGAGACATAGTTATAAACAAAGTTTAAAGTAAAAAATTAATATCAAATATAACCAAGCCGGGAATATAATTCCATAGTGTACAATAGCGATAGCATGAGGTGGAGAGAGACTGATGGCCAATGAAGAAGATGGGTGAGGCGATCGAGAAGGAAGAAGGGGGATTCAGAAGAAGAGATAAGGACTGAGTAGCTAGCCTTCCTTATCTTAGCTGCTAGATGGTAGCTCTTCTTCTTTCTTTTCAATCTGATGTGTAATTCCATGCCTTGTGATGAAATGGGAGGCAAGTAGAGCAAAATTCCATTCTGGGGTATTCCAATTGGGTAACATAGGCAACAAAAGAACGGCCCGGTATATCAAGTAGAGGAGCGACCAGTTGATTCACCAAACCCAACCTAGCATTACACGTTCTGCAGGTCTCCCCCCGGAATTGCATTATCGAAGCAAATAAGAATATGGAGCTACAATAGGTTAGGGATTCATAACGACAAAGAGAAGGAGAAGGTTGCCAATTAATACAACTTAGTTTAGGCAAAACATGTTAGTTTTTTTTTATTTAATAATTGAAAAGTTGTTAATAAGTTTGGTAGCTATTTAATATTAAAATATTATTTTTTATTGAGGCTCTATTTGGTACGAAGAAGGGGAGGGGGAAGGATGGAGTGTGGTGAGGAGAGGGAAAGGTTGAAGGAGTGAGTGGATTGCATCAATCATTTAGATTGTTTGGTATGATAAGAAGGAAGAAGAGTATAATAGTTTAAAATGTAATTAAAAATTTATTAGTTAGTTATAAAAACTCTTTCTCCTCCAATCCTTCCAATATTTGAGGGAGTGTTTTTTTATAAATTTGGATGCATTTGCCATCCATCCCTCCATCAATCCCTCTTACCAAACAACCACTGTACCCCACATCCTTCCACCACCCTCTCCCCTTCCATCAACCCCTCCACAAATCCTCTCTACCAAACAGAGCCTGAATGCTATTTTGTAACAATATAAATTTGTACATGTTATACAATAGAAGTCACGTCAGCACTAAAATTGGAGGGAAGGTTGGTGCCAAAAAAATTTAGGGTTTAACTACAGAACCTAGCCATGAAGTACAACTCGTTACTAATCTAACCAATTTCTCAGCTATCACTTACGAAATCAAATTTTGTACAGAAATATACCCTTTTAGAAACAAAAAAAAAATTGAGGCAAGGGTTTCATAGCTAAATATCTTCTTTTTTTTTGTAATGTTATTATAACTAAGAACATCATATGTAAGTTTCAATGTAAAATTGACAAGGTTTAGAAGCATACTACAAAGTCTGCTAAACTAAAATGTACACCTAAATACTCCCATGTCTACTTATCTAACACAATGTCAGACTTGTTTGCAAGTGCTTCCTCTTTAATGTTGTACTTCAAAAAGTGTTGATGTAGTTTGTAATTCTGTGCTCTATACAATCTACCCATTTTATGTAGAATTGCAGTCATTTTATGTCCATCTTTATCCATTTCAAAAGTACCCTATAAATCAAAATAAACTTATTAATAAATATTTATTATTAGTAATATTAGAGTTTACAACAGCCACGGAAGTAAATACTGATTATGTTACCATTATTGAACATTATCATAGACAATTCATACCTCAATTTCTTTTTATACACAAGAATAAAAAGTTTCCCATCCATAACCAAGGATGAAAAAATTGAAAATATCCACAAAATTTTATTGGATATTTTTATTTTTTTAATGTATGAATATTGTTCATCAACCGAAATTGAAAATGCATATAATTTTTGTAATTTTCGTCAAAATTTTTGATATTTTTTTCGATATTTCTGCAATATTTCCTTTATAATTTGGTCAGAATTTTCATAATTTCTACGAAAATTTCCATATAAATTTTAAAAAATTTCATGAAAATTTCTAAAATATTTGTATTAACTATTAAATTGAACATTAATATTTTTTTTCCTCAAATTATAATTATTGTACTTATATGATTTCAAGTTTCAACATTTTACAAATTGCATAGAGTTTTTTTATTTTTTTTTCAAGCTGTAATTATGATATTCTTATATATTACATAAAAGTACTAAGTACAAGAGTATCTTTTTCATTTTTCATTATTATTAAATTATTAAATATTTAAATTATAGCTTATGAGTGATATATGAATGCTTACCATAACGAATTTGAATGTCTCAATTATTGGACTATATAAAATACAATTGGAATTAGGCTACACCCATTCAAAATATCCTTTTTTTCAAATCAAAATTTTAAATTATAATAATTTATGGATACATTTTCAAGTTCAGCCATCAGGGAGAAAGAGTAATATACAAAGTCAATCAATATCATATTCATATCACAATTATCAACAACAATCACATATAATACTAGATCTATATGATTGAAATATTAACAATTACATGCAAAGCTATTAAGGAGATGTGTTCCTTAATCAGTATTTCTCTCAATACACTATTGAAAATAAAGATGTGGAAGAGAGCGAATATTTTCAACCACAAAGAAATTCTATATAGTATTGAGTTATATTTAAATAATTATATTTTTGTATCATTATTTTAATTAATGACTAATTTATCATTATTCTAATTAATGACTAATTTATCATTAAAAATAATAATATTTTTGTTACTGTCAGCGAGTGCTATAGGTTTTTTAATTATGAAAAATATAATTTGTGCTCAATAGTTTTTAATTTTTATAGTTAAATTGATATAGTAATTAATAAATAAACATATCTTAAAATTTTATTGAAAATTTCTAAATTTTGTTATCAATTTTCATCATTTATTTTAAAGTTTTATCGATATCAATATTTTATCGATATTCTCATATTTTTAACCTTCGACATTTCCGTCGATACCGATATTTTCATCCTTATCTATAACTACTAAGAATTATGAGCAGCCATTTTTTTATGTGCATGGATATGCAGCGACCAAAGTTTTTTTAAAAAAAGAGACAACCTAAACCCCAAAAATATAAAAAAGTTTGAAGTAAAAAATAGAATAAATTTCAATAACAGGTGACTTCTCAAGATTGTCTATATCTTTTTTTTAAAAGACATTGAAAAGGCGAAGAATCATGTGTAATTTCAAGCTCAAGGGAAATAGCCTTTTGCTTTTTTTTTTTTTTTTAGTATTTTAACCTAGCAAAAGGAAGCATAATGTAGATATACAATGATATGAGTAGCAAATATCAAAATATGCATAAAAAATACACATAAAAATCCCACCAATAAATAGGATAGTTGAATAAATACATAAAAATTAATAATCAAATAATTAATTTCTATATATATAATAAAATAACTTAGAATTTGATAAAGACCACAATACCCTTTTAATTTTCAATATTTTCAACTTTACCCTTTATATAAAAAATAACAAAAATACCCTCCATAATTTTAAAAATTTCATTTATGTCCTTTACATACAAATGACCAAATTGCCCTCAATCATTTTTAAAATTTTCATTTGTATTCCTTACATGCAAAATGACCAAAGTACCCTTATAATTTTCAAAAATACTCAAAATACCCTTTACATGTGAAAGACCAAAATGCCTCTCAAATGTAAAATTTTGACATAGCCTTTCTACCATGGTTGTCCTTTTCTATACATCACAATCCCTCCAATTTTCCACCAATTTCATCAAACTGACAATGGTTTAAGTCATATCCAACCATCAATCTCCTTAAATCATGCTTTAATCAAACAAAATCACAATAAATCTATCAATTTCACAAAATCCTAAACCCTCCTCATTTGGGGTTTTTGTCATATGCTCAAAACTCAACCAATTAAGCATAACCAAACATCAATTCATCCATTTCAAGTATGAATTCAACAATTAATCAAGTACAAACACATGATTTACAAGAAAAATTCAAAAAGACATAGTTGCCTACCTCTCTTCCAAGTTAAAAACACATTCTTCCAAGCCTTGAAATTCCAAATAAGTGATGCCAATGAATTTCCCTTGGTGACTAGCCAATAACCCTTAAAAATCACTTGCAAATTCTTTATATTTTTCAATTTTTCCTCACTTTCTCTCTCTAGAAAATTATTTTCTCACTCTAAAACTTCCAAGAACAAAATATGAAAAAAGCAAGACTTAAAACAAAAGGAAGTAGTCGACCACTTTAAATAAAAATATCCCAATTGCTAAATAAATTAATAATATAATAAAGTAGCAAAAATAGATATTTAATTAAAATAATAAATAGTAAAAGTCAACTTTTAACCAACGGTAAAATGAGTTTTGGTGAAAAAGTGGGCCATGAGTATTGAAAAATAAAAATATTTTTGATTTTAATATTTAACTTTTTGATAAATGCCACAATATCCTTCATTCTCTCATTTTTCATTTACATGCCACATATAAAAAAATAATTCTCAAATTTTAAAAACGTAAAAATTATTATCATCCTTATCTTTTTAATTTATTTATGTTCTTTACATACAAATGACTGAATTGCACTCAACCATTTCATCAAAAATCTTTTTGTTAAAAATTCCAATTATGTTCAAAATCAATTCATTTAATGATGAAAAATCAAAATGTAAAAGAAAAATTGCATCATCTTTTATCTTATTACATTATATAGATAAATATTTATTTTAAAATTATTTTAAAGAATAATTTTTTTTACCTTTTGTAAACATTTGATAAATTCTTATTACATCCAATCACTTCATCAATCAATTCATTAATAATATCACTTCATCAACAACAAATTGTTTAATCGCATTTAAAATGAATTGCCAAATTTTAACCATAAGATAACAAAATTTTATCATCCTTATCTTATTACATTATATAGATAAATCTCAATTTTAAAATTAATGGACATCAAAACTATTCAAGATATTTTAAAATTAATTTTGAAAAGTTAATTTTTATTTGGTCCAAAATAAATAAATAAATACATAATTTTTATTCAGCCTCTACCAAAGTGATGACAAATTGATTTGGCATGCTCTAGCTTTTGGACAAAAAATTTATTATCCTTGAGGATGTTTTGGTAATATGGGATAAAATATTTATTATTCCTGAAATGGGTTAAAAAATTCAAAGGGTATTAGATTCTTGGACATGACACCCAAAACCATTACAAGAAACTAAAAGTTTAAAAGTTTTAATAATAATAGGAATTGGGCTTAATAAAACAAATACAATATAAAGGTAAAATAACAAAAATTTGACTAACAAGCATATTGGTTGAAAAATGAAAAATTCAAAGTGCTATCAAGTATCAATATGCATTTTTAAAGTAATTTAATTATTATTGGAAAATAATTTAAACCTAAATATATGGATGCATACATCAAGTAAAATTTAACTAAGAAAATTAAAATTTTTCAAATGTTACGATTCGTACTCTCAAAAAGAAATTAAGAAAATTTCAAATATTAATAACCTTTAAAGTAAAAATTAATCAGCACATGAGCATCACCATAAATAATATAATATTATTTTTTATTATTTTAAAATAAAAATATATAAATATACTTTAGTGACTATCTTTATGTTACTGTCATTATAAATAACAAAATATTATATATTATTTTTGTTTTATATTGTAATTTTATTTATATAAATTAAAATAATTTTTAAATAAATTATTATTGTAATTTTTTTATTTGTTTTGAAATTGATAAAACAATTTAAATTATTATTCATTTCATTTAATTAAAAGCAAATATGTAGGCATATAATTTAATTTAAAATAGAATAAATTATAAAATTAAAATAATTCCATAAAATGTTAAAATATATACAAATGTCAAAAACGCATAAAATTATCTATGAAATATTTACGTCATTCTTCTCTAAAGTCCTCAATTGGCTAGTCGGTGGAAATGGTATTTCTATACATTACAAGAACCTAAAATTACAAAAAAATTAGAATCTTAAAATTGGTATGGTATTGGCCAAAAGTACTGACATTAATCAAGAACATAGTAATTGTCTTGAAGATAATAAACTTGTAAATTAGTTTTGTAAGGCTAGAGAGTTGCTACATTCGAGATGGGTGTCTTATCGGGTATTTATAAGGAAATGATGAGGTGTTTCTTTATTTCCAATATTCACCATTCCAAAATGAAAATAACTACTAAAAAGGATGTTGGAGCATGGGTTATGGAGCTCCTCGTGAGTAAATGGGAGTGCTTTGTGGGATATGGGAGTTACTTTGCATCGCATAGTGGATAAGTGTGTATTATGGTTTGCAATAAAGTTTTATGAATTTTAGGTACTCGAAGTTTTGATGATCCTTGACCAATTTTATAAACACCGATTCAGCTTAGAGACTAGACCTTTGTAAATGGGTTTAACTAAAAACCTATAACATTTCATGACCCATCTATGTAATTTTTATTTTAAAGTTATATAGCTAAAATAGAAAGTTTGAATTTTGGTAGGATTTGAATTCTATGGAAACCAATAATATAAGAATCTTTATCCCTTCTTCATTTTGATCAAATTCCATTTTTCTAAGCTTTGAAAAGATTTCTCAAGCTCACCTAGAAGATTGGATGAAGAAAAGATATGAATGATTCTTCCTTCTTTTATTTCTAGTTCTTAATATTGCATGTAAGATATTTAGACTAAAAGAAATTGTTAAACCTATAGAAAATAAAAACAATTTTAGAACTATACATCTACATTTTAGCAATGTAGATTTATAAAATTTTCATGAAAGCATATGATAGAAAATACAACCCTAGGACATTAAGCATAGCTATAGTCGATCGAGGCTAGTCACCTAAGGTTGTGTGCAGCCTAAGTTGTGTGCTTAAAACTATACCCCAAAGCTATGCTCCTAAGACAATCCATACCGGCTGAACACCCCTCGGTGATAAGACCCACACCCTTGCTCCTCTAGATTCACCTATATCTTTGTTGATTTTCACTATCCTTTTTTAAGGCTAGCCCCATGCCTTCATCTCTTCATGCCCTCGAGCTATAGCCATTGCCCTTCAGGCCCCCACGACAACCTTTTCATGTCTCTTTTCGCGCAACCAATGTTGCCTAGAGCCTTCACCAACGCTACTATGGTTTTTTGAAAAAAGTGTGGCCCACACCCATGTTTCAATGGGCAAGCTTATGCTGGTTGTTAAAGGAATGCTTTACTAGGTGTTCAAAGCTTTGCCTTAGGCATCCGAGGTCGACGGTACGGACATTAAGGCCCATCGGTAATCCTATACCCTGGGTGTTCATCCCAAGCCTTAGACGCGGGAGGCCCGATAAGGTGCTAAAGCTTGTAAGGGTCATACCCCTCAATACACTAGTTTGTCTTATAATTATCTAGGATTTAATTATTTTGTTGTCAACATGATTTTGGAAAGTGTTGGTGTACTAGAAAGCTTTGTCGAGTTTTGTCCTTGGTTTTGGAAAGTTCCTTCTAGTTATACTAGCACTTCCTACTTTTATAGTCCATGTCTAATAGTTCATCCAATGACAAAAAGTTATGAGTATGAAGTGCTAGTGCTGAGAATGATGATACCAATGAAAGTGAGGATGGTTGCTCCCAAACATAAGGAGTGATCCTTAAGGTAAAGGGCTTTGCTATTACCAATATCAAGCCTTCTATCAAGACTACAGAGTATTGTTTAAGGTGATTTTTACTTCCCTTCAGACTTGGACCTAGTGTTGTCTTACAAGTGGCTACAAGAGATTATTACCTTTGCGTTTTATAAGGCTTGGGAAACAATCTTTATATAAATATTTTAACTATGGGTTGTGTCTTCCATTTCTTATGTTTCAAGAGATTCTTCATACTTATACAGGTAATCTAAAATAGCCAACCATCAAAGTAATTCATGGAGATCCCCTATGTTGTTACATTCTATGGAAGAAGTTAGTGATGACCTTGATAGCCAAGAAGTTCATGTATATTTATCATTTGACAAAAGATCCTAAGAGGTGTAGATTAAAACCAGCAACGATTGAATCTCATTTGAAAAGAAAAATATCATTGTTTAGCACCATAATTTCAACAAAGTTGGAGGGTAGAAGAGTAAATGGATTTTTGTAATAAAGGGAAGCTCTTCCTCATGAGCCTCATTCATTTCCAATTCCTACACAATATAGCATATGCATTTTTCTCTTCCTTGGGATGACTAACCTCCCTATCCAATAGATAATTTATGTTTCAAAGAGTTCTGAGCTCTCGGTTACAGGTAACGACATTGAATTTGTTGTTGATAGGAGCTACAAAACCTATTATTTCCTGAAGTTCACCATGGCATTTTTTTAGTGAGACCTTGATTGGTGAAGGTTAGTACACTCCATTTTCTTATTTTCTTCTTTCCAAGCGACGTAGGAATTAAATAGCTAACCTTCTTGACTCATGAGAAATTCAACTTAGCCTACCATGACTATAGAAGGAATGAAGTAGAAAATTGGCGCATTAAGGAAGAGTGGGGAAAATGAGAATGGGGAACGATAGATCAAAAGGCTCTCGAGCAAGAGAAACTTGTCATCAAAATTGCCCTTACCTCCTTTGACCCTATCATCACTTCCCTTCAATCCTTCAACCCTACAGGTCAACTTTGGTACCCTTTAGGCAGCCTATACTAGGTTCTTTCCCTACTTAGCTACTAGACTCCTCACCTTCAAGTTCCTCCATTAGGCGCTACGTATCTCCCCCTTTCGGTTACAGCTTAGGTTCCGGTTCACCTACTCCCATTCACTATCTTCTAGATGCTTTTGCTTTTAGACTCTCATTCCTTTTCCTCCATCCCAATGTCGGTACCTCCGAAATCATAATTTGTTAAATATTTGACTTAAATACTTTTCTCCTCTCAATTAATAAGATGTAGGTCATTTCTTCAAACTTGCAAGCTTCACTACTTGCTATCTTTGGGGTGAAGGCAAAATCAATCATTATTATATTTTATTATTATTATTTTAATATTCTCACTCTTGTTTTTCTTTTTGGATGGGATATATGACACTAAACAATAGGCCATTATGACATAGCTATGTTCAGAGGTTAACACATGAAATGAGGAGTGATAGAAAGGGTGACTATAAGTGAGCTTGAGGAAAAGGCAAAGCTTATGGATACTAAAGTCAAAATTAAAGGAGAGATTATTCAGAAGTTATTTAGCCTATCCAAGTCGAAGCGAGGATCAAGGAGTTAGAGTCTAACACGATAGAGTAAAAATAGATGAACAAAAGAAAGTCAAGGAATTGGAGGACACTATGGTATAAATTAGAGGAGAAGAGTGCCAATGCCATTAAGAGTGCTTGAGAGCTTGAAGTCTTCAACTGATGAAACTATTGAGACTAAGGTTGTACAACAACTAAACCTATGCCTTAGTTTATTAAGCATAAATATCCTAATCTTGACCTATCATAGGTGGATGAGGCCAATGCTTTGATTTCTAATCCTATTTGCAAGAGATACTAGTGGCACAAAGGGTGCCAAGTAGGAGACACTATAGAGTAGTGATTTCTATAGAGTTTTGGACTCCATTTGTTACATCCTAGAGTTTATCGAACTCCATACTTTGGTAGTCACTTTTGTATTGGACTCCATTTATTATGTTATGTAGTTTATCTAACTCCATGTTTTTGCTTTGAGATTTTGTGATCTACTTTTATTTTGTTTAGTTTATATTGTTGCAAATAGCTATTTCCCTAATGCTTTGGTGTATGTTACACCTAGTTGCTTATCCACATTTTATGGATAAGAAACTATGTTGTTGAAACAAAACTTCTTTTCATTTATCCAAACTACAATCCAGTGTAATTTACTATGAAAGTAAGAGTACTCACTTTAGGGAAATAAAATAGAAAGTATAATGCACTCAGATCCTAGACTATTTACATAGTAGGCATAAGTTTCATTGATAATATTTATGCATGTGTTTTACGCTCCATGGTGAGGCGAGATCTAACCACCCATATCTTTTAGTTGATAAGTTCCTAAATGAAGGATTCCGTCATCTTATAAGGTCCTTCCCAGCTTGTCGCCTAGGCAGCTAGTCTGCTTTTGTATTGATCATTACTTTTTGGAGGACCAAGTCATCGACCAGTGTTGGTACATCACTGAGTTGAAGTTTTTATCACCTTTTGCTGGTATACAACAACTATTACTTCTATACTATTCTCCAACTCTTCATCAAATTTAAGCCTACTTTTAGATTTTCATTGATAATGATTTTGTTTATGGCTTCCTCCTATCCATTAGCCTGTGGATGCGCTTAGTGAGGATAATGCGTTTTAATTCCAAGTTGAATAGAACTCTCAAAATTTTGTATGGTCCAATTGTCTGCCATTATCTATTATTATGGTGTGGAGGATGCCAAACCTCGCAAATAATAAATCTCCATATGAAAATAGTAATTTTATATTCTATGATAGTTGTCAGTGGTTCTTCTTCTACCCATTTGGTAAAGTAATCAATTGCTACAATAGCAAATTTGAGCCCTCCTTTCCCTGCAGGTAGTGGCTCTATGATATTGACCCCCACTGAGTAAAGTGTCATGGACTTATTATAGTAGTAAGCTCCACCGAAGGCTAGTGTAGGAGAAGAAGAAACACTGGCACTTGTCAAATCTTTTAACAAACTACATGGCATCGTATGTATGGTGGGTCAAGAATATCTTTGTCTCATCATCTTACATGCCAGCATTCTTCCACCGTAGTGGTTTCCATAGATGCCTTTATAAATCTCTTATCACATAATTTGCTTCCTCATCTGGGAAGGCATCTCAAGTAGTATGCTTGAACCCTTTTTCATAAGTACTCCATCAAGTTAGGTGTATAGTGCAAATTTGCACCTTATTTATTGTTTTGTTTCCTTTTTGCTTCTAGCTTATGCTTTCGAGCCCCATTTTCAAATGTCTTATAATTAGAATCATCCATAAGTCAAGAAGCCGAAAGTGAATATGATCCCTTTCCTTTGTCAGATGCTTGGTTGAGGTAGAAACTCAACCCAAATAGTTCTACCAAATTGGTTCTAGGTGCTGAAGCTAAGAAGGCCAAAGAATCGCATTTGTATTTGTAAACCTTGGTATATGGATGATGCAAGATTCTTCAAAATTTTGGAGGATCTCGACTTTTAGAATAAATAGGTTGCTTCTCTCTTCCTTGGTTTGATATGTAGAGGTTACTTGATTCACAACTAATTGTGAGTCACTATAAACAACCACCTTCGCCAAAGACTGCCGCCAACCTTAGCCCTACTAGCAAGGTTTCATATTCAGCTTCATTGTTTAAGGCAAAGAAGCCAAAACAAAGAGCATATTCAATACTCATTTACTCGATGTAGTGAGAACCAGCCCTACTCCAGTTCTTTAGGTATTAGAGGACCCATCGACGTAGAGAATCTAGGTTCTAATAAAAGGAGAGGATCTGAAAGATTATCATCAAGGTACGTAACAATTTTTGTACTAGTGAACTTGATAATGAAATCCGCCAACACTTGTCCTTTTGATGGCAATCCTAAGCTCAGACCGATGTCTAACTCTCTAATCTCAATCACCCCTTTAATAAGTCTCCTAGATGGATTTGGCTTGCTAAGCACCGCCTTTAATGGTTGATTTGTAGGTACTATTATTACATGCGCATGGAAATGGTCTTAGATTTCTACAAGAAACTAACAAGGCTACGTATAACTCTCAAGATCCGATATTGAGTTTTTCTATCCACCATGGCACGCGCTAACATAGTAGATGGGGTGCTCCACTCCATCTTTTTCTCTCACCACCATTCGACTTACTATAGTATTCAAGATCGCTAGATACAAGATTAGGTCTTCACCGACAGGGCCTTAGAATGAAAGGGAGGTAGTCTTTAAGTCAGCTGTGCCACTCACATATTTAATATACTGAAATCAATTCCCTTTGTATAGCACCTTGAAGAATGGGAGGCATTTGTCTATGTTCCCCTGAGATGAACTATTGAGTGTTGTAACTCTTCCAATAAGTTTCGCACATCATTTATGCTTCAAGGGAGCTCATTTCCATGCAAGTTTTAATTTTGTCTAGGCTAGCCTTTATTCCTTTTGGTTAACCATAAATAAAAGAACTTTCCATAAACTATTCCAAATGCGATTTCTTAGGTTGAGCTTTATTCAATACTCGCTTTCAAGGTTTCTAAGTCACCGTAATCCATTGTCGCTTCTACTCTTCATGACCATATCATCTATGTAAACTTTCATTGTCTTCCTAATTTGGTCTACTGAACATCCTATTCACAAAGTGTTGGTATGTTCTACATTCTTGAGCCCAAAAGGCATCACAAGATAAAAATATAGCCCTCTCATGGTAATGAAGGTTGTTTAGTTGATCCGTTCATGCATTCTGATCTAATTGAAATGGAAATATGCATTCATGAAATTCAGTAACTCATGTCCCAGAGGAATCAACTAGCTAATCAATTAGTGGCAAAGGAAAATAATCCTTTGAATGCTCTATCGAGGTCCGGAAAATAAATACGTGACTTTTCAATCTCCATTTGCTTTCTTTATGAGTATCACATTTGTCAACCACGGTAGTTTAATACTGTATAAATCCAACCTTGAGGAGTTTCTAGACTTCCTCCTCGCTTGTAACATATCTTTCTTCATTGAAGGTCCTTATCTCTCAAAAACAAGCTTAAAGATTAAGTCAACATTGCTCTGTGATACAATGATGTTTGATCAATACATAGCATATCCTTGTGACACCATGGAAAGACATCCATAATGTTCCTCATGTATTCAAGAAGTACAACTCACATCCGGGGTGAGTGAGGTGCCAATCAAGCACCTTATTTTAGTTCTCAAAAGACAAAACCAACTTCTTGAGTTCTTCTATAGGTTCAGCTCTAGAATGTGTTTTTGTCTCTAATTCCTTGTTCATCTCCCGGGACTTGCTCAGTACCGTGGGTCCTTAAGAACCAGCTTGTGGCCTTGATCAGATTCTCGCTATCATCAATTTCCATGATTTTGTCTTTCCTTTGAGTGCATTGATGTAGCATTTTCTTACCTCATGTTGATCTCGCCTCTAACTACATATTTTCCTTTCTTTATTGGAAACTTCATTGCCAAGTGGTAAGTAGAAGTGACCGCCTTAAATTGTTTAGTGGAAGATCTTTTACAATCATATTATATACGTAGTTAATAACTAAAAATTTACCATAACAAATAGATTGTGCCGGTATAGCTCTACAGCATCGGGAGGATGCTACCTTCCGATATAACTTTTCTCCAAAGAAATCCAAATAGAAAGGTTTGTGCGTAGTAGAGCCTCTCCTTCCCAAAGCCCATTTGCTTGAAAGCATCCCAAGAGAGAATGTCTAGTAACTCCCATTATCCACCAATCCATCTAACCATGCAGCTTGACCGTAATCATAGTCACTACCACTAGTACATCATCATGTGGATGATGCACTCCTCTTGAATCAGATCTATGAATGCTATAGAGTTAGCTTTACCTATTTTGTTAAGTGTCGAAGTGATTCACCTCATGATACTCGAGTGGTAGGTACCTTACCGCTGAAATGGGCTTTTAGCTCCCTATTGGAGCTTTGATGTCATCTCCAATTATTGTATGAATTTCTGGGAGGCCTCCTTTCATGATTTTCTTGTTCGATTATCAATGTGGACTTAAGGTCTTCCTCTCACTGGTCCCTATGCCTTTATTCTCCCACTATGACAGTAAGCCCTTACAAATTAGAGCCTTAATCTCATCATTCATGGCCATGTAATCCCCAATGTTGTGACCATGATCCTTGTGAAAGTGACAGAGACTTGCGCTTGTCCTTTTTTCCCATGGGGTCTTGATTCTTACTAGCCATTTCCAGAGGTTATCATCATGGATTTGAATAAAACCTGATTATGTGAAGTAGTCAAAAGGGTATAATGCTGAAACGCCTCTTAAAGCTCAGGAGGTTTCACAATGCCACCGGAATCACCCTTACTCCTTTTGTGCTCAATAGGTTGGTGGTCAGACTCTTCTTCTCATTTCATCACGCCTTGCTTATCAATGCCTCATCATTTATATATTTCGGCACAACACATCAACTATGGAAGTCCTTAGGATCATTTTTTCCAAGTGACCATAATAGTTTGCTTGGTTTTAGACCGCCATCATGACAAATGTGAATCGGTCATTACTACAACCATCTATGCGAGAGCTTCCTTGTTAAAACTTGTGATATAATCCTTAAGGTTTCATCTCTTTCCTGCTTGATAGTAAAGAGATACGACTTTGGTATCTTTACTAACTTTGGAGCTTTAAGTGAGCCACAAAAACTAGACTTAATGGAAAAAGAAGATATAGAACCTGGCGGAGAGCAGTTGGTAAGCAAAAACGCTTTATATGGTTGACCTCGCTGAACCATGTAGTTCCATCCGTGTACGTAACTCTCTAGATGCTCAATTAGATCTCCACTCCCATCATAGGTGGAAACCGCAGCAAGATGAATTTGGGAGGAGAAGGGCTTGTTGAATCTTCTTAGTGAATGGTGACTCCACTTCATCCAAATCTATCAAGTTCTTGGACAAGCCAATAGGTTGGATGTCTAATGTTGCTTCTTTAGCTATAGATTTCTTCCTTCACCCTTTTAAGGGTGCTTCCTCTCCCATGTGGTCTAAGGACTTCTCCCTAACTTCATTCATTGTTTCCTCATGGATGGTACAAATTGCTACACATTTGGTGTCTTAGCATAAATCTTTTCCTACCTGTAAACCATCTTGATTCCGATTATTTCCTCCTTCATATCCGAAGCACTTAAAGGGACCATTCCATCCTCGATGTCATTATGTGAACCAGCTTGGCCATTATGAGCAAGCTAGTGGCACTATGCACATCTACCCCAAAAGGTCTCTAAGGATCTTGTACTTTTGGTTAAGCATCTAAATAATATCTTAAGGAAGTTACCTAAGAACTTGCTCTCAACATTTTATGTAAGATTCCTCACAATGTTCTCTAGGTTTGCAAGACATGATACTATAGGTGTTCTAGTATAGTATCCACATAATATGTTGTATGTCAAGGTTACAGGATGGGAATGCTGAGACCCATGAAGAAGTGATTTATCCCCCCATCTGGGTGCTGAAGAAGCTTCAAATTCGGATACCATTGCTTGTGTGTTGAAACATAGAAATCAGATGTTCCTAAGACATACAAATATTTTTGCTTAAAAGTGGTTAAAGCCTTACTCCTGCTTGAAAGGGTATTTCGGGTACTTTTTTGGAAACCTAAAAATAGAGAAAAAGGTTACAACCTTGGGGGCACTGGTTTGGTACTGGCCAAAGGCACTCCAACGCTTAAGTCAATAATTAGGCATTGAAGATAATAAAATAACAAAGTTTTTGTAAAGATAGAGAGTTGTTTACTTGACCTAGGTGTCTTTGGACTATTTATAGAGAAATGGTAAGGTGTTTCTTGCCCTCTATGTTTCACCATTCCACCCGCTATAACTACTAAAAGATGTGGGAGTGTGGGTTATTGAGCTCCTCATGAGCAGATGTGAGTGTTTTGTGGGATGGGAATTACTTTCTCCATCGCATTCTATAATTTAGCATAGTAAATGAGTGCGCATTATAGTTTGCGTAAGGTCTTATCGAGTTCTAGGTACTGGTTTCAGAAGCTCAGCCCTGCTTTAAGACAATTTGTATTGTGCTGAGACCGAGCCTTTATAAATGGGCTTAAGTAAAAAATCTTATAATAGCATCTACTAATTTGTGAAGCAAGAAACTAAAAAATGCAAAGCAACAAAGAGCTCCAACCTAGTTAAAATTTGTGAAATAGGAATTGAAATTTCATTATTTAGTTTCAATAAGAAATCAAAATTTAGATTCCTAGTTACAATTGAAATTGCAATTTTGATTCTATTTTAAAATTAGGAATCGTGAATTGTAAATATAGTTCAAAAAATAAGAATTGAAATTGCAATTCAACTTGAAAACTACTAATTGAAATTTTGATTCTTAAATTTCTACTATTTAAAACTCAGCTCACCATTGGAACATAGACCATGTCAAATTCTCCAATCGCATAATATTCAATTGCATCAAACAATTACGGAAAACAATCAGAATGGCTAAACCATATATAGATTTCTATTCCATAAACCTTACCAACATCCAGTATAAACAAAACAAATAGAAATCAATAGAAGACAAATCAAATCCATCAACCTAGACTAAATCAACAGTAAAGAAAACAAAATCAAACCAATAAATATATTTAACAAAATCAAACTAGTAAAAATATTTCACATATTAAACCAACAAAAAAAACCCCTAATTTCCAAAATCAAACCAATGAAGCACACAAATCTCACAAAACACACATCTCATAAACATCAAAAGCAATGCAACCATACAAAAAAATAAAATAACCTTTATTTGTATATGTAAGGAGAAGACCCGGGCACCTAAGGGTGTGGCCTAGCAGAAAGAAAGTCGGTCATTCCATCACACTTGCTTACAATAGTGTGATTCGAGTCTTGGTAAGCCCCGTTATTGCCCTAGGTGTACTCAACCTTACTTGAAGTGTCAGGTGAAAACAAGAGACATGGTGGTAATGGCTATCAAACAGTGAAGAGAAAGCAAAGTGGTTTCCAGTTGGTTAGCATCTCAATTTGATTTGCAACTTTTGATTTTTCCAAAGTAGTCTACAATGCAACATACAAATGGTAGCAGGAGTTTTAGATTAAAAATTTCAATGTGGAGATATCAGAGTTTAATAGATTTCCAATTTGTGGAAACAATACATTAACCCATTATGGATCTAGGTGTTTTTCCAAATTATCCTATGATTATTTGTTTTTGTTTTAAGTTTTTCTCTTGAATTTATGTAAAAGTTTAATATTGTTAATTAGATTTCTCACTAAATTAAAAATGTAAATGAAAAAAGAAAAATATATCACAAAATGAGAAGACTACCTAAATAAATTAAAACCATTTCAAATGGTTTTTATTTGTGTTTCTATTTTATTTTTGTACTTACATTTATAACAAAATGAGAAGACTAACACACATTATTGAACTCTAATTGACATTTAAACTAAAACTACATACAATTCAAAAAGAAACAACTAGAAACTAGAAATAAAAACATTGTCAAACCGCCCATGGTATTTTACAAAAATATTTACTTCACGTATAAAAATATAATCCAAAATAGGATGATGCTTTTGTAATATAATTCAAATTAATATAATCATGGTCCACCTCTCTTATACTTAGGGGAAATAATGCAATATATAGATTAAAATAGAATCGAAATTGTGAACATTCAAAAGATATAGACAATTATGAAATCCTAGCAAAGATATTTATTTCAGATGAATGGGTACTTCCTATACATGGAAAAGAGCATGGTTTAGAAAATATCAAAAGCCTATTAGGGATAGTGCCCTAAAAGCATATTTATTGCATTTTTTGTTACTAAATAATAAATAAAATAAAAATTAATTTTCATATTCTTTTTGCTAGTATTATTTGTAATACTTTATAGATATCATGAAAATTCCTTGATTATAAATGTGATCTTAAACTTAATATATAAGAGTTATATATATGAGGATTAAGTTTAAGGATAATAATCTAAATTAATCAAGTAATTAATAATTAAAGTTTTGAAATCTTTAATTTTACAAAAACTTACTAGTATGGTCCATTACCACTAAGAATGGAACGGTTGATCGATTGATTGTTAATGTAGTGATCTTTAATGGAGGTACTTTTATATAATAAGATTATATAGATGGATCGTATAAATATTAATTCCTTATAATATCCAAGTAAGTATAGAGAATTTATATTTGACATTATGATGATCATATATAGAATAATCTTAATCCTAAGTATTTAATAACTCTATTTGTGATGTTATGGTTTTTGATTTACTTCGAAAAGCTTATTACTAATGATAAACTATACTATTGTATTTTGGAAACATAATGAAGTGAATAGTGGGAATGATATATACAAATATGGAATCCATTACTCAATAGAAGTTAGATAATAGTTCTTTAAGTGACAATTTAGGTCTTGAACAATAAAAGAGCTCAATTCATGATATGATTATAAATTTATTGTTCATTATGTAATTGTTGATACTTAAGGATAAAGATGTAATTAGAGAGGTTAACGGATTTTGGTTCTAACTCTAATTATGAACTAATTATGGAGGATTGATCTATATGTGAATTATATCAAAGAACTCAAGCCAATATTTATTTTAAAATTAATCTATAATTTAAGAAAGAGTAGCCCAATTTTTATGGAGTAATATCGAATTAATAAATTAGATATATTAATTAAGAGTTTAATTAATTATCAAATTTATTGGAGTTTGAAATTATAGGTTCATCCCTTGTCATCTCTATAAATACTTGTATTGAACATATGCAATGTGAATAATTAATTTAAAATTATTCAATTTTAGATTTATTATTATTTTGTAATACGTAAACAAAATTATTTTTTCTAAATTATATATTTGTGTCATTACAAAATATTATAAATTAATTAAATGTGAATTAATGAGTGATTAAATGATATCATTATTTAATTATGTTTAAAATATATGTGTATTATATATGTATATAATATATATCTATATATGTTATAATGTTGTCAACGTGTATTATATGATATATATATATATATATAGTTAATGTGTTACCAATTGATATTTTATATATATATATATATATATTGATATATATAATTAATTATTAGATAATTAATTATATTTAAAAAAAGAGTTATTTTTTGGGGAAACCTAATAACTCTAAGTTTTTAAAAGGACGTTATGTGAGATGTAAACTCTAAGAGTTTTTGACAAAAAAATTAATACGCTCTATCTCATGTGAGAAAACAAAGCGTATTCGTAAAATAATATCATTCCTAAAGACGCTCACTCATCCTGCTCATTTGGGGTGAGGCTTGATCGTGAAGATTGTGGTACCGTAAAGCTCGGGAGGCCAATCATGGTGTTCGCCTTAATCTCTTCTTTGGTAATTTTTCTTTAACTAATAAAGATTAAATCCATATGCATCTATAATAGATCCCGCTATAAAAGTGTTTTATAAAAATTTTAAAATTTCATTATGATTTCATTCACTGATTTGATCATTAAAACTAACAATTGGTATCATAGTCGGGTTATAGATCTATATAGATTTAATGATTATGTTTTGTGAAAGTATAATTTATTCTATTGTATGTTTGAGTAGGCACATATGCATATGATATATGTTATTATTATTATTATTATTTTTAATTCATGTGATGAATGGTTGATTGAAATTTGATCGTTATTTTTGGTTTCTCTGATTAATTATTATTTTTAGATTAGAATTTATTATATAATTCTGAAAATATAGATTTTATTTGTAAATTATTGTAATTAATGGAGATCAAGTCGGACCATTTTTCCACAAATACCCGGACCAAAGTAGCCAACCGACCGCCTTCTTCATGTGCACACGACCTAGAGATCATGCGTGGGCCTATTGAGAATGCGGCCCACTTGCATGGCTTCCTGGTGCGACCCATGATTTCCTCGACCCAAGCTGTATCTTGCTGCTGCAACGAATGGTCATCCCCATATGATGGGGTTCAAATATGGCTTTGTTGGCCTGCTGCAATAGATGGCCCATTCCATATGATGAGATTAAGATGGGGTTTTTTGAAAGTCGGTGAGATTGTCAAGCAAGAGGACATGTGAGCCTAATTGTAGCAAATTGAATTAATAAGTGATGACGCTTATGAAGAAGATATGCCCATGTGATGATGACATTAAGATTACAAGTGAGGCCCACGTGATGATGACATGAGCAATTTACTAAGTGCCCGAAAGTGATGTCTTCTTCTTTAACTTTTGTAATTATTTATTTATTTATTTATTTTTAATTATTCTTTTTATGTGGGTTTGTAAATTATATAAATATCCAAGGACCGGTCAAATTTCAATTGTGTTTTATTTTATGGCTGTTAAATAATGATTGCTTGTCATACATATAACATGTCATTTAGTTTAAGCAATGCCTACTATAATGATATAATATGACATGCATACATATATATAATGGCATTTATTTTTCTAATATTGTATTAAAAAGAGGATAAAATAGTTTTGAAATAATTTAATTGGATTAAATTTAAAGGATGATTTGTGGATAAAATTTTAAAAGTTAAAATTATTATTACACCCTTCTTATTGATTTTATATATATTTTTAAAAGAGTTTAAAATAGGTAGTCATATATAATTATCTTTAATCAATTAATAAAATTAGATTTTATTAATATAGCTTATCTTATTAATTAAATTGTTTAATTAATTAAGATTAGTAAAATATGATATTTTTAAAAAATAATGAGTGAGAGAAGGTTATATGACAATATGACCTATAGTCTCCACCACTAGTACAACACTGTTCAATTTAAATAGCGCTTCGAGATGCTTTGATTCGTCCTCCCTACGGAAAGTGTTTATTTAGATTGTAATAAGGTTGACTTCTAAGAGATAGGAAATCTAGATGGATTTCAATTTTGATCTTCCCTAGAGGCAACTATGGATTAAATCTATAGAATCCGGGTATGGGTTACACTCATGAAGATATATTTAATAAGTTAATTGTATCTTGACTAAATAATGAAGGTAATTAATAAGTATAAATATATGAGATATTTTGTTTGACATTTATTTATTGAGAAAGTCTCTATTCAAAGTAAGTACCATGACCTACCCTACGGAGGCATGTTACTTTGAACTTGAATAATCTTGGTATTATAATTTTGCATCATGCATCATGTTTACTATACTAAATTTTTGATATGATATTTATGCAATACTTTTATTTATTTCAGCAAAATGATCAATCCTATCATCTTTATACTTGCAACTGAAAATTAACCTACAATAATTTTGTCAAGTGGAAAATTAATATGAATATCATACTACTGCGGACAACTATAAATTTGTCCTCACAGAGAATTGTCCTCCACTACTCTACTGCCAATACAACTCAACTGTTTGAGAAATATATGATCACGGATCGGCCAACAATAAGGCTCGATGCTATCCGCTAGTCGGCATGTCCGACGTAAGAACTAAACATGAGAATATGGAGATCGCACATGAGATGATGGAGTCTTTACAAGAAATGTTCGGGTGACCTTCCGATCAACAACGCCATGAGGCTATAAAGGCTGTAATGAATACTAAGATGAGAAGTGGTATTTCAGTCCGAGAGCATGTAATTAAAATGGTTAATTACATCAATGACGCTGAAACTAATTGAGCAGTTATCGATGAAGGCACTCAAGTGGGAATGATTTTGGAAATCCTATCCCATAATTTTCTCCGCTTAAAAGCAACTATTTTATGAATAAGTTACAATACAATATGACTCCGCTTGTGAATAAACTTCAAAATTTTGAATCCTTATTGAAAGAGAAAAGCTCGAAGCAAATGTCGCTGAAGCAAATATTTTGAAGGGTCAATCCTCGTAAGAGTTATAAGAGGAAAAACAAACCGAGGAAAAGGCAATTCAAGCAAAGGCAAGTTCAAAAAGAAAAGAACAATAACACCAAAGACAACACCAAGAAACCAAAAGGGAAATGTTTCCATCATGTATAGAAGCGGCAATGGAAGAGAAACCGAAAGTATCTCGGGAGCCAAGCAAAAGAGAAGGTAAATTTGATTTACTTGTTTTAGAAGCTTGTCTAGTTGAAGATGATTTGTCACCCCGATAGTTGATTCAAGAGTGACTAACTATGTTTGTTCTTCATTATAGATGCTTCATTCTTTCAAGAGCTTGCCAATGAGAGTTCATGATGTGGATGGGTAATGATTTAGTGGTGTCGGCTAAAGCAGTAGGAGAAGTTAGACTTCAGTTTAGGAATAATAAATTTCTTGTTTTGAACAATGTTTATTTAATTCTAGGATTTCGTAGAAATTTGATTTATGTTTCTATTTTATTTGAACAATTGTTTCAAATCAATTTTAATGGTAATTCAGTTATTATTTCCAAAAATGGTTTGGATATTTGGATTATGGTCTTTATATAATAAAACCAAAACATGATTCAATCGCTAACACCTAAATGTTTAAAATTGAACAACCAAAAATAAAAAGCAAAAGATTAAAATTTCTTATGACAATGAAACATACCTCTGGCATCTTAGACTAGGTCATATTAACCTAAACAGGATAGAAAGACTGGTTAAGGATGGTCCTTTAAGAGAACTAAATATTGGTACTCTACTGGTTTGTGAATCTTATCCGAAGGTAAAATGACTAAAAGACCTTTTAAAGCAAAATGTCAAAGAGCCAAAGAACCACTCTGAGCTAATACATTCAGATGTATATGGTCCTATGAATGTACAAGTAAGAGGTGGCTATGAATATTTTGTCACATTTATTGACGATTATTCAAGGCATGGTTATGTATACCTAATGCAAAGGAAATCTAAGACTTTTAGAAAGTTCAAAGAATTTCTTGCTAAAGTTGAAAAACAATTAGGTAAAGTGGTGAAAACTCTTCAACTGCATCGGGAGGTGAATATCTTGATAATGAGTTCAAGGATTTTCTAGTTGAGCATGGTATCTTGTCCCACCACATCACATGGCACACCACAACAAAATGGTGTTGCGAACGGAAAAATCGAACGCTATTAGACATGATGAGATCAATGTTTAGTTATTCTTCATTACCTACTTCTTTTCCGGGATATGCACTTCAAACTCATATATATTGAATGTAGTTCCATCTAAGTCTATTCCTAAAATACCCTTAGAGTTGTGGAACGCGTAAACCTAGTTTATGCCACATTCACATATGGGGTGTCCAGCATATGTATTGAAAGGATAGATGGAAAATTGGAACCACATTCAAACTATGCCTATTTGTAGGTTATCCGGAGAGAACAAGAGGAGATTTATTTTATAGTCCTCAAAGAAAAAAGGTGTTTGTATCGAATGTGATGCTACTTTTCTTGAAAATGATTACATGACTGTGATTATAAATCTTGAAGTAAAGTTGTTATGGAGGAGTTACTCCACGAGATCACTCACATCCAACAACTATTGTTGAAAGACAAAATGAGAAGATCACATTTGTTGTACAGATGCATTACCTTCTTGTCGAGTGGGAGGGTCATTAAACTACCGCTCGCTACAATGAAGATGGAATGGCATCGTTGTCGTTACGTAAAGATGGCTGAGGCTATGAACCTTGAAATGAAGTCCATGTACTCTAATTCAAGATGGGAATTAGTAGATCTACTTGATGGTTAGACTCCATAGGTGCAAATGGATTTGCAAAAGGAAAAGAGGAGTAAATGGGAAAGTAGACTTTTAAAGTTAGGCTAGTAGCAAAAGGTTACACCCAAAAGGAAGGAGTCGACTATGAAGAGACTTTTCACCTATAGCCATGCTTAAATCCATTCGGATACACTTGTCCATTGCAGATGTCTCGACATGAGATCTATCAAATGAACGCCAAGACAGCTTTTTAAACGGCTATCTTGAAGAAAGCATCTATATGGTGCAACCAAAAGGTTTTATAGCTAAAGGGTAAGAGTAAAAAGTTTGCAAGCTAAATAAGTCCATATACGGATTAAAGCAAGCCTTTAGGTCATGGAATATAAGATTTGATGAAGCCATCAAATCTTATGGTTTTGATCAAAATGTTGATGAGCTTTGTGTGTACAAATACATCAAGGATAAGAAGGTGGTCTTCATAGTTCTTATGTTGATGATATTCTTCTTATCGGGAATAATGTAGAATTATTATCGATGAAGAAATGGCTAGCTAACCAATTCCAAATGAAAGGTTTGGGAGAGGCAAGTTATGTTCTGGGATACAAATTATTCGAGATCGCACGCATACTACTATTAGCGCCATCTCAAGCATCATATATTGATAAGGTATTAATAAGATTTGGATGCAAAACTTCAAGAAAGGTAATTTACCTTCACGCCAAGGAGTTTTTTTAAAGAGAAAGGTCCAAAAACACCTCCAAGAGAAGAAAATATGAGCCAAGTACCTTTCAGGTAGCAAAGAAGCCTAATGTATGTCATATGTGTACAAGGCCGCATATCCGTTATGCAAAGGTATAGTTAGTCGCTTCCAATCAAACCCGTGATATGATCATGGGTTGTCTGTAAATTTATTCTCAAATATCTTGGAGAATGAGAAACTATATGTTTGTCTACTCAAGTAAGGATTTGATCCCTATTGGTATACAGATTCTCGATTTTCAATCGCATAAGCGATACATGCAAGTCCACTTCGGTCTCAGATTCACTTTGGTGGTGGAGCCATAGTTTAGCAAAGTACAAAGCAGCGCAGTACTACTCGATTCTACTATGGAAGCCAAATATGTAGCTGCTTATGACGCTATAAAGGGTAAGGTGGCCATAAGTTCCTAAATCGGAAGTAGTAGTTTTGAATATAGATAAACCACTTATGCCGCTTTTGTGACAACAATGGAGCCGCGGGCGAATTCAAAGGACCAAGAAGTCAAAGTGAGGAAAGCATATAAAACAAGTATCATGTGATTGAGAGATCGCATACGATGTTTCAGCTTTTAAAGATTGCACGTAAAACAACCTTTTGAATTCGCTTACTCAAGACGCCGCAAAAAGTTTTGAGGGTCGCTTAGAAGGTTTAGAATCGAGGAATATGTCTCCTTTGCTTGTGGCAAATGGAGATTATATTGAGGATAGTGCCCTAAAAGCATATTTATTGTATTTTTATTATTAAATAATAAATAAAATAGAAATTAATGTAAGTTAGATAATAGTTTTCTTAAGTGACATTCAGATTTTGAACAATGTAGCCGCTCAATCTATTATATGATTATAAATTTATTGTTCATTATAAAATTGTTGGTACTTAAGGATAAAGATTTTATTAGAGAGGTTAATGATTTTGATCCTAACTTTAATTATGAACTAAATATGGAGGATTGATTGTGATTATATCAATGAACTGCTCAATATTTATTTTGAGTAAATTAATATATAATTTTAAAAGTGCAGCTTTCAATTTTAGTGAGTAATATATTGAATTAATAAATTAGATATATTAATAAAATAGTTTAATTAATTATCAAATTTATTAGAGTTTGAAATTATAGATCCATAGTCTCCTTATCATTTGTATAAATATTTATATTGAACATATGAAATGTGAATAATTAATTTAAAATTATTAAATTTTAAATTTATTATTATTATTTTGTAATACAGAAACAAAATTGTTTTTTCTAAATTACATATTTGTGTCATTATAAAATATTGTAAATTAACTAATTGCTTAATTAGTTGAGTTATTAAATAATATAATTATTTAATTATGTTTAAAATGTATGTGTATTATATATAAATATAATATATATATATATATATATATATGTTATAAATGGTTATACCATATATATATAGTTAACGTGTTACCAATTAATATTTATATATATATTTAGATATATATAATTAATTATTAAATAATTAATTAGAATTTTAAAAATAAAGTTATTTTTATTTGAAAACCTAATAATTTTAAGTTTTTTAAAAAATATTCTATGCACAAAAATCCTAAAAGAGTTTTTAACACAAAAAAATTAATAATGCTTCTATCTTACGGTGTGTAGAAAACAGAAAATATTCTAAAAATAATATCATTCCTAAAGATGTCCAATTGCCTATTTATTTGGTAGAAAGTTTGACCGTAAAGATCATGATATCAAAAGTTCTTAAATTGCAAGGTGTTCGTCTTAATCTATTTTTAATAATTTTTTAACTATTAAAGATTAAATCTATATGCATCTATAATAAATCGACTATAAAAATGTTTTATAAAAATTTTAAAATTGCATTATGGTTACATTCCATCGATTTGATCATTAACACCAACAAAGCCAAGGTTTCGCATAATCACGTGACTGGAATGTTTAGTGACTCGTATTCCTCGGCTTGAACTGCATAGAAATGGATTACATGCCTGTCCAATTTTAGTTGGAATCTGATAACTATAACAAAAGTTAAAAAGCTTAAGAAAAAATGAAAAAGAAAAAGAAATAGGAGATGAGGGCTCATGCCGAAATGAAAACATATGGACATAGCATATTTTAAGATCTTATTGATAAATATGCATCCAATCTTACAAGAAAAAATCTCAAGACTAAATATTTACCATCCGCCCATTAAAATATTTTTCATAAAATATTTTTTAGAAGTCACTTGTAAATTATCATCACCAGCCTATGCATGCCGCTCGTATGTGTTGTATTTGCACACTTTATTTGAACTTGTATTTTGAAGGCAAACGGGCATTGTATTTGTAGCTAGGGCTTTAAGGTGTTTTAACAGAAATGTATATAATGAACCTATCCCAAACAAGGACCCAACTACTAATGGTAACAATCTAATTCCAGCCAACCATTCGACAATTCAATCATTTAATGAATAACCTTCTTAAAAACACAAACAACAAACATTGAGTACGCATCTTAAAGCTAAGTTGCAGTCTACCGTCAAACTAATATGAAGTAATGAATACATGAAAAGACTCTGGCTCTAGCATTTCTCCAGATTTGTTTTAGAGGATAGCATCATAAAACATACAAATAAAAGTGTAAATATACTACAAGCGAAGTTCAGAAATTACTTGACCAGACTACCGCTTTCACCATCAGATTCCAACACCGACGCGAGGTCATATTAAAAATTCTGACATCACACAGCTTTTTCCGGCTTCATCGGCAAAAGTGACATTTTCCTCACTTTCTTAGCGGCACCTTTGGGAACATGAACTTGTCTCGATTAATTTCGCAATGGATCGTGAAAAGTAAGGAAATAGAATACAAGTTCTGGAATCAATGGCCATAGTAAGGCTAAAAGACTATGCCAACAAACAAACCATGATTTTACAAAAGCGGCTGCAGTCCGCACCATCATAGAAATCCATCTAAATGACATTCGCCTCTTTACATTCTTAATGGCCATTCTCACCGCAGATGTATGCCAATAAATATAAATGCTTATTTAGATAAAAGACTATGTAGAACCATGCATGCACATGGAGTCAAACTTTTGCAAATTTGTGCAAATAAAGGTTGCACTGTGATATATCTTAAGGCAGCAAAGACATAAACATACCTTGCTTGCATCATATTTCAAGGATGTAGCTGGATAAGCTTCCTCAAACCACAACCTTTCTTCGCAATTTCCTTCATGGTCTTTAACTCATTTTCGGCTTTTGCTGCAAGACATTCAATGTCCCGCATCCGGCGTTACGAGAATGCGATGGCACTTTGTGAACACCATTCGATGAGGCGCTTTCGGTGCTAACATGTGGTTCTGCAGGCAAAATATTGGGAACCTTGGGAATGCCTTCAGGATGGGAGTCTCTCTTCTCATCCTTTGTTTTTCATGACAATATGCTTCGGTTTAATAGAGTATCTAATTCTCCTGAACCGATCAAGCCCCTTCATTCGTGGATTTTAGTTTTATTCGAAGTCTCTTTTGCAATGCATAATTTCTCCTTACCTCCTAAAAATATCAAAAACCAATACAATCAATTAAAAAGAAAATAAGGATATGGACAAAAACTTAAAGTGTACAGAAGATAGGGTGGAGGGAGGAAAGAGATTCTTTATTTCTCTTATGGCATATAAGTGCACAAAACAAAAAGAAAACATTAAACAAAATATAAAAATCCTAAATCAAAATGAAGAAAAGCTCTGGACATACTTAGAGATCGGATAAGTTTTCAAATGCATTTGCAATGAAGGAAAAATATAATGAGCCTCAACCTCATTTACGTAAGAATTACAACAATGGTAATAATAGAAAAACGATCTGATAGTTATAAAAGATGATTATAAAATATCCAATATAGTATACTCGTTGTTTGGTTTTCGTTACCTTGGGAGTACTGCTAGCGGGAAATAAGTAAGGTATTGCATAAAGTTCTCCTGAATCTAAATACAACTTTGTACACTTACCATAATGTTCTTCATCATGTAACTCAACCGACTCCATTGCCTTACACAATTTTTCTTGAGAAGATGGAGAAATGGCCGAGAGAGAAAGCCTACAGGATAAACACCTCCACAAGCATGCATTAAACCAAATAATTATTCACTTAATATTACTCACCTTTCGTTGGGAAGAGTCTTATAGGAGAACACTTTGGCTCAACAATCATCAAGCCCACATCAACTGTTGTAGTAAACTCTTTAGAAGCATCATGGTAAAGGATCTCCGAGCGCTTTCCTTCCGCATCAACACCACAATTGGGCCTTAGGGATTCCTTCTCTTCAGCCACAGTGAATCACCGGCGGAAGAAGCGAAGCGGTGATTAGAACCGATTCCACCGAGCGAGCCATGTAAAGCATCCCTAGAGTCATCCTCATGCGAAAATCGATCACTTCCACTAGCTTCCATGAATTGATCAAAATTATTAGTAATCATATCAGGAACTTGAACTATGCCATCACTATCAATCTGACATTGCATTTTACAATTAGGCTCACAAGGTCACAACCTAACATTATAGGACACCAAGTTAAGGCTTGACCTATACCTTCTAAAATATTAGAAAAGACCTAAACGCCCACCGAGCTTGTCACTTGCAATTTCAGCCGGATAAGCACGCTTGACATGTATGAAATGATGCATGTGCCAAGTGAAATGAAGAAGCAAGCTTTACCCGAAATAGCACCTGCCGAACAACTGATGCCAGAAATCAGGTCTGACCCTTTGTACAAATGGGGAAAGTTGACTTGCCTAGCCAGGAGGCAACCCTATGTCCTCTGATCAACCATCTCCCAGCCCGCTCCATACTAAAAAGCTCAACTACTGCTCCATGCGTAACTAAGAGAGTGGGCAAGTACATTTACCCTAACGTTAGCAAGACTGACCCCCGCCTCCCTACTCAGATGGTAAGAGGTCTGGATTGTAAGGTGAGGCCAGGAGCGGGGCCAGGTGGCATGATTTGAAGGAATCCAACGCCATGTGTTACTCATCTAAGGTCACACCTCCGAGGTATAATAGGTAATCTCTGCCCGTCTGAGAGGGGGATGAGACTTGAGAGAGCGGGAGAACACTGGAGAAATTCTCTCAGGCGGGCTAGGGCAAAAACTCTCTCTCTTTTTCTTTTCTTTGTGAATCTTTTGTGATTTGATTTAAGAAAAAATGGTGACTTGGGCATCGGAGGGTGCACACCGGTGCCCCTACTGACTGTTTTCTATGACTGCAGTTATCATGACCAGTTCGATAGAAGCTCGTCCATAGCTCTTGGTGAACATGGGCTTCACCGTGCCCTACCCTCAACAAGGACTTCTTCCCATAAATCTAGTACTGAGGCCCATTACAGCTGAGTTAAGACCCGCAAAACCAACCCCAAAAATCAGCGATAACAGCTGGCGCTGTCTGTGGGAACACTTGACGGCCGTTCTCTACCCATATTTCATGTCGCACAAGCAAGTCTACACACTTTAGCGTGGTTAAAAGCCACATGAGCACGAAGGCATGGTGGGAAGATCTAGTGGACAAAGAACTAGGTCCACAACCCAGGCCTATGTATTGAACCTTGAACCCGTGTCACAATCGACCTCCCGGAGGTGGCACAGAGGACCTAGGGCCTTCTCGCAAGCTTAATGGAAGCAGTTTGAGGAGTATACACCGAAGCGCGCCTTTGGAGGCGATCCTAGGAAGATGTTGATAATCCTACTAAAGGAGAAAAGATGAAGAGAGGCTATACCTCGAATTAAGGACAACCTGGCGGATATCAGCGTCGTTTGAAACCTCATAACCATATTGAGGATTGCCTCCCGAGAGATCATCGAACCTGGCTCGAGATGCAGGCTTATCCTACAGCTGACAAGTCCGTGCTCTCCTTAGGAAGGCAAAAGAGTTATGGAAGAAGCCATCCTCGAGTTTCAGAAGGGAAAGGCATGCACATTCCCAAGCAAAAATCGACGAGGGGGATCCGGGCTAGGGGAGGCGGGTGGCGCCCATTCCCCAACCTCAGAGATCACCTTAGGAGGAGAGCCGTGGAGCGACCGCCTCACGAGCGTAGTCTAGGCCCAGTCAACCCTGCACACAGGAGTGTCTCTGTCAAAGACGACTCTGAGGAGACACACAATCTCTAAAACTCTCTCAGGCAGAGGCGTGATGAAGAACTTAAGATCCAACCTGTGCTGAGCAAAGAAACTACACCTCGTGGTAAGACAAGCACTAGGAGGGCCTTTGCTGGCCCACCTCAGAAAGGATATATCTACACTGTGAAGGACCAAATAGTGTACTAGGTTCTTAGAGAGTTGAAGGGGAAAACGGTGGAAGAGCATAGGTCGTGGGAGCCTCCATACAACATTGAGATCATGGAACCCCCTCTCCCAAAAACTTTTAAGATGCCGAACTTTGTAATTTATGATGGAAAGGGTCCCTCAACGAGCATCTGGATGTGTTTAGATAGTAGATGGACTTTGAGCGTGTCTCGGACCTTGCTTGGTGTTGAGCCTTCTTACTTTCCTTGTCGTGGCCAGCCCGGCACCGCAATTAGGCCAAGGTCCATCCATTTCTTTGAGCGACTAGCTACCCGCTTATGGTACACTACAATGGAGCTAAACCAAGAAAGAAGCTCGCAACTCACCTTATGTCTATAAGGCAAAGACATGATGAATCTTTGGAATCATACACAAAGAGATTTAACAATGAGGCCATCCGATTGAGGATTTGTGACCTAGGCTATCCAGGCCATCCTTACGCCTATGACTTGGGGCCTTTAAGTGGGATATAGCTAAGAACACCTCTAAAACTCTATTTGGAGTAATGGATGAGTCTCAAAAGTATGTAATAGCTAAGGGATTGATGTTTTTGAATGAGGCAATCGCTTTATCCTGCACTCGAATAAGATACTAAGCAAAGAGAAAGGAAGCGGCCTATCCACATCTAAGGGAGAAACGAAGAGGACTGACCAAAGAGAACCCAACATCCGGAGAAGCGTGTTTGACAGATATGCCCCACTTACCATGGGATGGCAAGAAATACTGAACCAAATAGAAGATCAGAATATACTTAAGAGGCCCAAGCCTATGAAGGGACCATCTGCGAAACGGAACCAGAACAAGTACTGCCGCTACCACCCGGATTACGGCCATGAGATAGATGAATGCTTTGAGTTAAAAGAGGAGATCGAGGCATTAATTCAAAGAGGTCAGTTTCGACAATTTGTGGCTCGGCTAGATAGGCAACAAGTGCCTCAGCCTCAGCCTAGGCGGGAGGAGCAACAAGTGCCCCTTAGCTCCGGCTCCCCCTCCCATGTAGGACATACAAACGATCATGGGAGGATCAGACTTTGCAGGGGAGTCGAATATGTCCTAAAAAAGTTATGCTCATCGTGCTTGACACGACAATGAAAGAGGAGTGCATGTTTTCAATGCCTTTCAAGGGGAGGCAAGCTCAACGACGAATCTTGCACATGCTTTATCTTTATAGAAAAGGAAGCCCATCACTTACACCAGCCACATGACAACGCAATGGTGGTTACACTACGTGTAGGCAACAACAATGTGCATCGGATTTGACAAGATGGGCCTCACCCAAGACATGTTGAAACCCTCACACAACCCACTTTATGGCTTTGCTAGGGATAAAGTGGTACCTGATGGAAGTATAGAATTGCCACTATCTCCAGGATAGATGAATCATCAAAAGGATTTGATGGTGAAATTCTTGGTGTTTAATGTCCCCTTAGTATACAATATCATTCTAGGGAGGCCCACCTTGAACTCCATTAAGGCGCTTGTATCGACCTATCATTTGTTGATGAAATTCCCAGAGGAGGAGATGTGGGAGTAGTAAAGGAGATCAATATGAGGCTAGGTGGTGCTACGCCTTAGGTTCTGACGAAAAAGCTCGCCTAGCAAAGGTGAGTGCAATAGTGGAGGGACAACAATCGACGAGAGAACCCTGGCTTACGGATCGACCTCTAACTAACCATCACTTAGAGGAGATGGATCTCGACATGACCTCGAGCCCATGATCACCCAAATCCCGACCTAGACTCGTGGGAAGCGATTGCTCAAGCAACCATTGATCCATCAACAAGAAATGGAGAAGAAGATATATGGGCTTGTCTCTGAGATGCGAGAAGGCAAGAGGTCGTCCGCAAAAGTGGAGTTAAGAGAAGTCACCGACCCCGAGGTAACAAACATAGCCCTAAGGATGGAGGGAGAGAGGAGCAAGCCTGACTAACAATCTCTAATCACAAAAGGGTAAAGAGCGGGAACCCCGGAAAGTAATAGCGAGAGAGCCATTGCCTAAGGTAGTATGCGATGAAGATTATTTGGAACGCTATAAGGCCCAACGAGAAGAGCCCGTGGAGGAGCTCACATTTATTTGCTTGGACCTGAATTAGCCAGACAAGGTTACGAAGAGCCAGCACTCAAAGTGGAGTTGGAAGGTTTTAAAAGAGTAATGCAGATGTATTCGCGTGGTCGCACGAGGACATGCCCGACATCGACCTAGAGATAATGGTCCACAAATTAAATATGGACTCGAGTTATAAACCAGTCCAACAAAAGCATAGAGTATTTAGTCTAGATAAGTATGAAGCCATCAAGGTGGAGGTGGAAAAGTTGAAGAAGGCAGGCTTCATCGAGGAAATAAATTACCCCACTTGGTTAGCCAATGTCGTCCTAGTGAAAAAGGCGAATGGGCAATGGACGGTGTGTGTAGACTTCATTGATCTAAACAAGACCTGTCCAAATGATAGTTTTCCCTTGCCCCGTATTGACCAACTGGTTGATGCCACGACTGGGCACGCCCTGTTGAGTTTTATGGACACATACTCAGGCTACAGTCATATACGTATGTATGAACCAAACCAACAGAAGATAGCTTTTACAACGGATAGGGGTTTGTATTGCTACAAAGTCATGCCTTTTGGCTAAAGAACACTAGGGCAATCTACCAATGATTGGTGAATAAGATGTTCGCCTAGCAAATTGAAAAAAAATATGGAGGTTTACGTTGATGACATGCTGGTTAAAAGTTTGATAGCAAACAACCACTTGAGAGATTTAAAGGAGGTATTCGGTATCCTGTGGAAGTATAAGATGAAGTTCAAACCGCCAAGTGTGCTTTCGGGGTGTCCTCGAGAAAGTTTCTAGGGTAATTGGTTAACAATAGAGGGATCGAAGCCAACCCAAGCAAAATCAGGGCCGTCTTAGACATGGCTTCACCTAAGACGATCAAGGAAGTGCAGAGGCTAACCGGAAGGTTAGCAGCCCTTTCGAGATTCATCTCATAGGCAAAAGATAAAGCTCTCCCATTCTTCAAAATTTTGAAAGGAACTAAGGAGTTCGAGTGGACCTCATGTGAAGACGCCTTCAATCAATTGAAAGCGTATTTGGTCAACCCACCTTTGCTTTCCAAACCTTGGCCTAGGGAGCATCTATTCCTAAACTTAGTTGTTTCCTTTACGACAGTGAGTTCGGTTCTTGTACAAAAGGAGGATAGGACGCAACTACTAGTTTACTATGTCAGCAACTCAATGGTCCCTGCTAAAATACGATACCTAGATATAGAGAAGTTGGCTCTTGCTTTGGCAATGTCCTCCCGCAAGCTCAAATCTTATTTTGAGTCATATATCATTGAAGTCTTAACTAGCTACCCCTTAAGGCAAGTCCTTTATAAACCATAAACGTCTGGAAGGCTCATTAGGTGGTCAACTGAAATAGGCCACTACGACATAAGATACAAGCCCAGAGTCTCTATTAAGGCCCAGGCTGTTGCTGATTTTATAGCGGAGTTTACCTCAGCAAGTGAGACTCCAGGCAACCCTACAACCCTCTTAGCTAAACCTAGGAACGCCCTGCTGATGCATCCATTATGGTATTTACATGTTGATGGATCTTCAAGTGAGCAAGGATGTGGGGTCGGGCTTGTCCTAACCTCGCCACTCCTAGAATGAGTGAAAGTCGAGTATGTTGTTCGCTTAGATTTCAAAGCGTCCAATAATGAAGCAAAATAAGAAGCCCTTCTAACCAGTTTAAAATTGACAGAAGTAATGGGAGCTAAGAGGTTTCATATATACAGCGACTCTCAGTTGGTGGTAAGGCAAATCAATAGGGAGTACCAAGCCAAGGATGAGAGGATGCAGACCTACCTAGCAAAAGTAAATAAGCAACTTGGCAAGTTAAAGAGCTGGGAGTTATCTCAAATCCCACGGTCCGAGAAAATGGAAGCGATGCTCTAGCTTAGCTTGCTTGATCAATTCGAAGTTAGTCCGGCCATGCTAGTAGAGTACTTGGCAGCCCCTAGTATCGAGGCGCCAACAAGTTGAGAAGGGCCCCACCTGGATGGATCCCCTCAACAATTATCTAAAAGAGGGAATAATTTCATAAGGAATGAATGAGGAAAGGAAACTATGCTACCGAGCTGCACATTATACCTTAATTAATGGTGAGCTATACAAGAGAGGCTACCCTTGCCCTACCCTCAAGTGCCCAGCCTAGGGAGGCAAATTATGTACTAAGGAAATCCACAAAGGCATGTGGAAACCACATAAACGGAGCATCCTTGGCACACAAAGTATTTCGACAAGGCTACTACTTGCCTAGCCCACCAAAGATACAAAGGAATTCGTAAAGAAGTGCAATAAGTGTCGCGCTTAAGGTCCCGAGACGCCTTCGTGAGGACTTAACTCCCGCTTGTAGTCCTGGCCATTTGCTCGGGAGGTGGACATAATAGGCCCCTTCCCCTTGGAAGGCTCAAATGAAATATGTCATCGCGGATAATAAATTATTTCACCAAATTGGTGGAAGTTGAGCCTCGCAACTATCACCAAGGCTAAAACCTCCGGTTTATTTAGAAGTCTATCGCTTTGGAATACCTAGAGCCATTATCACCGACATTGCCTCTAAAGATAGTTGCGAGTTGATGAAGACTTGCTTTTAAATTGTCGAAGTCGATTTAAATCAACAATGTCAAGTGGCTCCACCATCAAATCAAATTTGTCTTGCAGAGGTTTCAATGTTACAATTGGTTTGACGTAGTTGTACTCTAGTGTCATTTCTCGAGTTGCCTTAGAAGTTGTCTTTGGTGATGTCTTCGGCATTATCTCCATTGATGTCTTTAGCATTGTCTCCGAATGCAAAGTATTGAGCATTGTTGCTTTAGGAATTGCTTTTTACTTACATTGTGCTCCATGTAAAGAGACTTCTTCCACTAAGGGGATCTTCCCATATAGTATACTTAGGCCTCATACACCATCACAAGTGGAACATGATCTATTTCTTGGCTTGATTGCATAACATTGTGGTCCAAGATTAGCCAAGATCCTCATGCGTGCTTTTATTGCTGCTACCCTTGCTTGATGTTTGTGTTTTAGCTGGTTGAAAAAAGACTTGAACCTGGAATTGTGTTGATAGTGACCCTACTTTTGCTTTACCTTTTCCTTGCATCATGTAAGATCATAGTCGTGGTGTTGACTTGGATTTCGGCTGTAAGATTTTGAGTCTCTGACTATAATGTTGCTTATGTCTGCCATCATGTTCAAAAACTTTCCTATCTATCCTTGTGCCTTTAAGAATGACATATGGAAACTCTCAGGCTAGGTGTACCATCTAAAAAAGGCCTTCTTGCAATTGTCATTTTCTTCCCATATAGAATTCGGAGGCTCAAGGTCATTGTTCCATACTTGTTGATCTTGCTCCTCTTCATCGTATGTTGGTGAGGAATCCAACATGATTAGAATTGCTATTGTGACATGTTTCTCTTTAGCTTTTGGCATGTCATAGCTGAATGACAAACATACTGATGGTTCCTTGAAAAAAAAAAATGATGAAACTTTCTATTATCGAGCCAGTGATTCACAAGACATCTTCCCCAGAATACAGTATTTTTAGATATGTCTTATTGTCTATTCAAGAAATCCTAGGTGCTCCTTGGTCCTTAACTTTTATTGTCTAACCATCTGAAGTTTTTGTTTGTTGATCAACATAATGTGTCTTAGTGTAACACTTATATTTTCTCGAAACTATTAACTTTCTGGTCATAGTTAAAGTTTGACCACCACATCACTACTTACATCGAGTGAGTTGTTTGAGAGTTTTCTGGACGCCAAGAGTCCAAAGTGTCTAGTTAGGGTTATTTGGTTATTTTTCTACCCATTGTACTCTTGGTCAAAATGTTGATTTTTGACTTTTGACCAAGTTGACTTTTTGACTTTGACTCCGCTTTTTTATTTTTTATTTTTTTCTTTTACTTTTTACTTTTTTTTTAAACCCATGTAGCCAGTCATCCTCAATTAATGCAAGGCAAGAGTGTTCTAAAGAGAGAAAGAGAGGGTTTTAGAGAGAGGAAGTGAGAAAATCAAAGAAAATTAAGGAAAAATTAAGGATAAGAGAAAGGGAAAGTGATTGGCCATCCTAGGAGACCTAAAACAATTGGGAGTGAGGTGATTCAAATGGTGATTTTGGTGTAGCAAGCTTTTGAAGAAAGGTAGGTGTCCATGTCTTTTGTGATTTTAGTGATATTCTTGGCTTTGGAAGAAAAGTAGGTGTCCATGTCTTTTGTGATTTTAGTTATATTCTTGATTTTTGATTTGATATATGTCGGAAATATGTGATTCTAGGTTGGATATTGTTAAATTGTGGTTATTGTTACATGATTTGGATTGGATTTGTTGCATGGAAAAAACCCCCCAATTTTTAGGGTTTTTAATTTTGTGAATTTGGTGATATTGTTTGTAATTTACTTGATTTATTGTTTGGATTATGTAATTATGTTGGGGATCTTGCAAAACCCCATGTTTATTGCTTGTTTTGATGTGAAATTGATGGAGTTTTGAAGCTTGGAAAGGGCCAGCCATGGTTGGTATTTTTGGATTTGTGATGGACATCTTTGTCTTTTCACATTTCTTGTTTATTAAGTATATATGTATGGAAATTAGGGTTTTGATAAATTCATGTATGTGTAGGCAATGTATGTATATATATATGTGTGTGATTGTGAATATATATATATATATATATTTATATATGTGTGAATGAATGTGTAATATACACATAAGTATGTGAACTTGTATATTGATATGTATAATTGTGCATATATATATATATATGTGTGTGTGTGTGGTTATATATATATATGTGTGTGTGTGTATAAATTATATTTGATGATAAATATATGTATATATAGTTATGGGGTATTAAAATATTATTTTTATAAATCGCATATATTTTGGGATAATGAGGAGCATTTTAATAATTATCATTGTCTTGAGGGTTATTTTGATATTTATTATTACTTTGATAATTATCAAAAGAGGTGAGGTCATGTCGGTAATTATACTGGTAAGAAAGGGTATTTTGGTAATTAGTGGGTAAGCAAGGGCATTTCAATAACAATCGCTATGATGATGGGTAGTTTGGTAATTATGCGCTAAGTGTGCCTGTTTGGTTATAATTATGCATTGAAGTGTTGTGTGGGCATGTGCATATAATTGCATAAAAACTGATTTTGAAAGCTTTTGTGTTTTTATGGAAAGCATTGATTTTTCCAAAGTGATTTAAAAAGTCATGATCATGTATACGTAGGCAATAACTAATGTGATAGTGTTTATGTGATTTGTGAAATGTTTAGTAGAGGGCCCATAAACTAATAGGTGGAGTTTGGATTCTCGCATGCGATCACATATAAGCGTATTGGTATATATGGTGGTTGTCATCCTGACACTTGTAAGACGAGGATGCAAGTGGGTTCATCCCCATTTAGACCGTTTCCACTAAATAGTTCTAGTGATTTGGTTTCCTTGAAAGTATGCTATGAGCTGCTTTAGAAAACAATAGTTGCCGAGGAGTCATAGCTCCTGCGTAACTAAGTATAGATCTGTTATGCTATGTGAAAAGCCCTACCAATGTGTTATTTCAAAAATGATTTTACAAGTGATTTGAAAGAACTATGTTTGAATATGTTTTATGATCAATATTTCAAGAAAAGAAAAGAAAATGAAGTTTTTACGTACATACTGCATTGCATTTGTATGTGCATTTTGGGCATCTACTAAGTGTTTATCATACACTCCTGTTTATGTTTGTGTGTCTAGGTAATCTCGTGAGCTAAAACTATGTGACTTGGTTGCAATGAGGACATGAAGGCCAAGATAGATGTACAAATTTATTTTTCGTATTTGTTTTCTTTTTCTTGGACAATAAACTTTAATTTTAAATATTATTTTCTCTACGTTGTGGTTTTTATAAACTTTTATGTTTACTTTAAATAGTCAGGTTTCTAATGAGTGTGATAAACGATCCTAAAGAGTACAAAAAATATTTTATATGAATGTTGCCATTGTTTGAAAAACAAATTTTGAAATTTGTATAGGGTAATATCTCTTTAGCCTGGTCTTTGGACTTAGGTAAAGGGATGTTACACTTAGTAACTTCACTTTGTATCATCTTGCAATCTTCTTGTAATGAATCCATCGTATCTACTAAACAAGCTAGAGTTGCTTAATAGGAGCCCCTATTCTTGAGTTGTCTCTTTTATTTTGGCCGTTTGATGATTCATCACCACAATTGTTGTGGCATATCATGTCCTCTTCCAGTCATGTTCTCTCTGTCTATCATCTAGCTGCTCATATTTGTCACAGGATGTCTCTTTGTTGTGAGTCTTCCTCTAGAGAAGAGTTGAGCATCATGCATACTTATAGGCAAGGTTCCTTCACAAATGTTGTTACTGCTATGGAGAGAGTTTGCTCCTTTCCTTTACATTGGGGAAGAGGGTCCACTTTTATGCATGGTTTCGTTGATACAACCTCCTGTGTACTATCATTGATCTTCTTTTCTATCATCCTCCTCAAGACTTGGCAATGGATAGTGGAATGTTCTATGAGTTGGTGGTACATGCAGAGACATGGATAAGTTTTTTCCTCCTTCGAAGGAGTCTTCCATGGTTTAAGAAATTGGATGCAACCATCCTTAAACCACTAATCGAGAATGATGTGAAGTTTTGCCTCAGAGCATGGTATTATTCCTCTTCTTATGCTTGAATCCTTCAAGTAGTCTTCGATCTTTGTCAGATATCATCATGCTTGGTTTTATGGTTTCCTTTCTTGCCTCCTTTTTTGGTCTTGAAATTTCACTGACAGCGATGGCTTCTTTGTAGCTTCAACAAGCTTGGTGAACTAGACATCTCACAAAGTCCACCGGAGATTCTGAAAATTTCTAATAGGTCTTGTGGATTGTATCACAGTCACACGTTCCTCATTCCAAAAGTACTCCATATAAAATCGAGAAACCATCTTTTCCAATTTCTAATGGAGCTAAGGGTAAGAGATGTATACCAAGTATAATCATGGTTTGTGAGAGATTTAGAAAATTCTCAGAATTGAAGATCATGGTTCTCAACATGTGAGCCCATGGTGTCCATAAATCTGTTGACGTCTAAACCTGTTGGTTTGTAGTTTGTTGATAGCTTCTACTATTACGAATATGATGATCTATATAATAGGTACTTCAACGTTGCTGTGGCTTGGCTCCAGAGAATGGTTATTCTCCATATTACTAGGTGCACTTTGGCTTCATCGTGCTTTTCGTGGTGACATCTTTGAATCTGCTTATTCAGCTCCCCAGTGGAGTCGCCATTTATGTTGGGGGTAGATTTCGGATTAGGTGCTTTTATCGTAGTCAAAGCCCTTTTTGGAGACAGACCTATTCCTCCTCCAGAAGAGACTTTGGCAAGAGAGTACGTCCTATAGAATTGGGCCTTTAGTGGGTATTGAAGTTTCAAAAATGGACCTGCAAAAGAAAATAAAAGGTCCCCTGGATATGCTTTTATAACTTGAGATTTTTTACTCCATATGAGAGTGGGACTTTAGTGGCTACTGAAGCTTCGAAAATGGACTTACAACAAGAAGCAAGAGGTTCTTCAGATATGTCCTTGTAACTTGTGATTCCTTACTTTAGAGATTCTAATATTGGTGCAAAGTCACCAAACACCCAAGTTCAAGACTCAATAGGCTTGGACTAAGTAGCACCACGACGTATCCCTCAGGTTCTTTTTGTTGTTGGTGGTGAGCTGTAATAAACACCTCCAAAAATTTCTTGTTAGATGTGCTTATTTGTGAAGCTTTATTTGTGTGCTTGTGTGCAGGTGTACACGTATGAATTTTGTAAAGTACTACATGGACATGAAGTTAAAGGATGTTAGGTAAGATGACAAGCTCTATGTCAGGCGTGTAACATGATTCAAGGTTCATAATTTTTCCAACCTAAGCATGCCAAGTACAATGTCAGGGGCAAGATATTTTCCTAATTGAAATAAGGAAAGTAATAATTAAAAAATAGGAATCCTAATTTGACTAGGAGACTAGTTTTAACTAGGGTTTTTGTCTATAAATAAAGGGACAACGAAGAGGAAACTTTTCTGCATTCTCCTGTTAGTGCTGAAATTTCTTAGACAAATATTAAGAGAAAAATTTAGTGAGTTCAAGTAAGGATTTTCAAGGGTTTTGAAGAATCAAGGCAAGTTCCTCAATTATTTGTTGTTCGTTCTTGTTTACTTTAAATTCTTTTCTTCTCTAACAATTTATGTGGATTGATTTGATGATTTATGCATGACAATATAGATTTGTGTGTGCTGAAAAATTAGATTTAAGATAGGATTTCATAGTATTGCCGAAAATCACAAGGGTTTATAAGGAAAGTTTTATTATGTTTTGTTTTTGGTCGAAAGTTTGATTATATTGTTTGCTCGAATTATTTTTATAATAAGATTTTGCACACTTTTTTACAAATTTATGTGGTACTTAGTATTTTCAAATAAAATAAAAAAAGGTATCGCCTTGCTAGAAAATTATTGGAATTGATGTTGGCATGATTAAAAATTTAAATATTATGATTTAATAATGTCGACTACCTATAGGAATGATAGTTATGTATTTCTAAGTATATTTTATGTGATATATGTTTATTAAATTACTCGAAAAGGATGTCGATTGTTGCTGGAAATTTAATAAGCCAAGCACATGTAAACTTTCTGCAAATTTGTTTGCTGGAATTTTTAGTATGCATGTTATATATGAATTATTCTGCAAATTAGGTTGCTAGAATTTATGGAACTATGAGATGTATGAATGTTTTAGAATTTGCTACTTGTGATTTATTATAGCCGCAACTTCTATGGAAATTTGTAATGATATTTTTTCATAGAATATATGTTTTGGATATGATGGATTGATGAATACAAGTGCGCTCAATTTCTTAGTTTGTGAAACAAGGTATGCATGCTCACAAGCATGTGCATTATAAACATTGATTTTAAAATCATGGATTTTACAAGTTATGTACATCTTTCAAGTTGTTTGAAAAGTAAAGTACGCTTTCAAGTGAAACACCTTATAGGAAAATGTTTGAAAAGTTTGATATGGAGCTTTTATATGTATATATGAAACCGCATAAAAGAATGCTTGGTTTTATAGATCCAAGTAAGTTTGTAGGGTTTACATGGACACATATAGACGAACTTATGTATGTGGGTGGACTCATTGAGGATCACAATAAGGGTTTGACTACTGCTCTTGGCCGGAGTTATGAACATCGATTTATGCTTGTATGACTAGATTGCAAGTTGTCCCTTTTACCCCACTTACACACATATGCCTCTTTATGGTTTGAAGTCTCTTGGGATATGTTGCTCAACTATTCATAAAATATTTGTATGAGATATTTGAATAGATTACCAATGCATAATAACTCCCAACTATATGTGTATGGAAGTCCTACAAAGATTGTTTTATTTTTCAAACTAAATAAATAAATTTTGGTTTGAACTATGCAATAACTATTTGAAATTAAGTATGATTTGATCCACGCATGAGCATATACATTTCAGTATTGTGTGTGTATGCATTGTGAAATTTGCTAAGTGATTTTGTCACTCACACTTGTTTGTTTATGTGTGTAGGTAATGACTCAAACTGATTAAAAGGAAGTGGACTTGGGGAATCTATGAGGTGGTATTCACTATGTTGATCTGCATGATCTAAGTTAATAAGATGTTTGCTTCCACTATGCTATATGATTTAATTTCATTTACTTTGTTTAATAAGTTCATAAGACCAATATATTTTGCTAAATTCTCTTTACATGTGTGTTATGATTATTTTTGAAAAATATTAATATTATCAAGTATTATTATAAGTTGTATAATGATATTTTTAAAGTTAGTACTATTGTTTTGTGAATCCAAATTAAAGTGGAAAGGAAAAAATTCAAATTGGTCTTATTTTTACGTCATATGCTATGTCAAGGGCATCTTTGAGATCGGAAAATAGACAAAATAATATCATTTTGGACATAGATCTAAAACCTTAAATAGTTATGGTTCTCAAGAAACCACAAGTTTTGAAAGCAAGAAGACATCTTTTGTGAAAACCCTATGAAAATAATAAAGGAAAAGTACAAAAAGATATTTTTCTCACAAAACTCCAAGAGAAAACTTTTATGAAAGCTTTTAAATAAAAATATTCCTAAAGATGCATCCCCCCCCTCCTTTAAAATGTACATATGAGGGGTATTAATAAAAGGGGATTAAGAAAATTCTCATAATCAAATATTATGCTTCTTAGCATGTGGGCCCATGGTGTCTATAAATCATTGACATCTAAACCTATTGGTTTGTAGTTTCTTGATAGCTTCTACTACTGCGGATATGTTAATCTCTGTAATTTGTACTTCAATGTTGTTGTGGCTTGGCTTTGGAGAATGGTTGTCCTCCATATTACTCAGTGTACTTCAGCTTTGATATGCTCTTCGTGGTGACATCTTTGAATATGCTTACTTAGCTCCCCAGTGTAGTCATCATTTATGTTGGGGGTGGATTTCAAGTTAGGTACTTTATCGTAGTCAAAGCCTTTTTTGGAGACAGGTCTGTTCCTCTTCTAGAAGAGACTTTGGCAAGAGAGTAAGTTCTATAGAGTTAGGCCTTTAGTGGGTATTGAAGTTTCAAAAATGGAAATACAAAAAAAACATGAGGTCCTCTAGATATGCCCTTATAACTTGAGAGATTTTTTGCTCCAGATGAGAGTTGGGACTTTAGTAGGTACTGAAGCTTTGAAAATAGACCTATAAAAAAAAAAAGAAAAAAAAAAGAGGTTCTTCAGATATGTCCCTGTAACTTGAGATTCCTTGCTCTGAAGATTCCTTTTTCTAGAGATTATGACATTGGTGGAAAGTCACCAAATACCCAAGTTCAAGACTCAACAAGCTTGGATTGAGCAACACCACGATGTATCCCTCAGGTTTTTTGTATTATTGGTGGTAAGGTGAGCCGGAAAGGCCTCCGGGCTAGAGGATTCTCTTCCTATCATAGTTGTAAAACATACCCAGCAACAGACACATGAACACACATGCACAACAACATCATCTTAACATTTTAAAATATGATCCATAAGCAAAGAAGGAAACTCTCAAGAAGGAACGATTTTAGTGGAGCAAAAACTATAAACTTTCGATTAATAACTTGCAAGTCAAGGGTTTAGGCAAAATGATGAACATTAAATAAGAAGCTTATGTTAAAATAGACAAAATAACATCATTTTGAACATAGATCTAAAACCGTAAATAGCCATGGTTCTAAAGAAACCATAGGTTTTAAAAGCAAGAAGACATCTTTTATGAAAACCCCATGGAAATAGCTAATAGAAAAGTACAAAAGGACATTTTTCTCACAAAACTCCAAGAGAAAACTTTTATGAAACCTTTTAACTAAAATTATTTCTAAAGGCATCGTCCCCTTCCTTTTAAAATGCACATATGAGGTATTTATAAAAGGGGATTAAGAGAGATAGGGAAAAAATAAAAGATAAAGAGGTACTTACCCGACTTGAAAGACCCCAAGGTAAAAGACATCACTTCCTTTTATAGTAAAAAAACTCATCTAGCTCATTTGGTTACTTTAGAAGCACTCCGCTTTTAGAAACCACTCCAGAAAACTTAAAGGGTTTCTTAGAGGATTTACTCAAAAACAACTTATCATGTGGGTGAAAGAGATAGTAGCTCTCAAGAACAGTCTCTAGGGTGGTTCATATGGGTGTACTATGCCATCCTCCAAAACAGAGCATGGCTATCCATTTAGGAAAACTTTGCCTTTAAGATTTGCCATTTCGGTTCTTGAAAGAGAGGAAAAATAAAAATGAAAGGAAGAAATAGAAGGGAAGGAAGAGGAAAGGTAGAGAGAAGGTAGAGGAAAATGTCTTGGAAAGAAGAAGGTTTATAGGTTTTATATGGTGGACAAATGAATAACCTTCACAAAGCTTCATGTGTCCTCGTTTTGAAAGAAAAAACTTAAAAAAACACATTTGGAGAAAAGCATAGGTAGATAAAAGTTCATATAGAAAAAGTACATCTATAGATAAGCGCATCCAGAGAGGCACATCAGAGGAAAGTACATTAGAGAGAAGTTCATCCAGAGAAGTACATCCAAGGAGAAGTACATCCAGAGATAACACTAAGAGTTGAAAACTTTCACTTTCAAAAATCAAGACTCAGGGAAAGAAAAACTTGACCTATAAGACACTCTTTGTTAGAATAAAGTAAAGATGTTTTTTACTAAAACCAAGTATAATAATAAAAGAGAAGAAAAACAAGTGTACTAAATAACTTTCCTTCTTGCCCTTAGTGGGTTTTTGCCTTTAGTGGGTTTAAGCATGAAGAATAAAATTTGGACTTTGCAAAATCATTGGGCCCTATGCTTGGGTTTAATAGATATAAAATAAGATCAAATAATACGTAGTAAACAATAAAGAGGTTTTTGATGCCATAGCCATCGAAGGATATCACATAGTATTTTTAGCCACTTTTTATGTGAATTAAAATTTCACCATTTTATATGGTGATTTTACCTACTTACCCTTCTTATGTTAAATGCACTAGGTAATACTTATGACTTGTTTTAGTTATAGAGTAAGATTTATTGAGTTTCTTCATCATTGGAAATCAAATATCCTTGCCATTTTACATTAGGATGCAATAATCTTTGTTATCTTTGTTCAATAAAGAATGTTAAAATCAATTCTTTAGAACTTTTGTAAGTCTTTTTTTTTTTTTTTAATGCTTGTTTGGATTTTGTTTCATAATGAGTATTATTCATCAATCATTTTTTAAAAAATGATATTATGGTTTTGTAGGATTTAAAGTGTCGAATTTTAATATTTTTGTAATCAATATAAAAATAAACGGTATAAAACCTCTATTGTAACATGGTCGGTGCAAATACGGTGTTCACCGATGTCCGACTGACCCTTTTGTTAATTCTTTTTTTTTAAACAAAGTTCCATAGTGGGGTTGGTGGGGGGTCGGTATGCACGTAGAGGATCGGTGCCCCACCAACCTTCTAAGTGCGTGGTGGTTGGTGGTCAGTGTGGGGTTGGTGGCCACCTACCCCCCATCGACCCTCACCATCCAACTTTAATTTTTTTAAAAAGAAATTAATTTAAAATTTACAAGTATAATTTAAGTTCTCATTTTTTATTTAATTTCAATGTAGGAATAATGAAAGACGTTGGTATTATTATATTTTCCTTTTGTTTTTCCATTTCTTCCATAATTTTTAGGTAGTGGGGTAGGTGGCCATTGACCACCCACTGACCCTCATCCCCCACTCACCTATCCAAAATTGTCCACCTACCAACCATAACACAAGGGTTCGACGGTGGGGGAAGGTGGCCACTAACCAACGATCGACCCCCCTTCCCCACATTAGCCAAACCCACACACCCACACTCTACCCCCATACACCATCGTCAACTTACCCACACTCCCCCAACCCACCATCCAACCTACTTATATTTTCATAAACACCATACTAAATCAATACCCACTTGTATCCGTTCAAACACCCATTCTATGTATTCAACATCCAATAATTATTTCAAATATTTTACATTATATATTTTTTTTAAGTATTTAATCAAACACCTTGCATTCATTCAAATTAACTTCCATATTCTTACAAACATCAAATACAAATCAAACTTTTCAATTATTGAAAAATAATTACCCAAAATCAATCATTTTTATTCATAGTTTCTAATGTAGTAAACCTCTTGGAAAAGAAAAAAAAAAAAAGGATGGAGCTAACTTCGATGACGGTTTGAAACGCAAACATGAGTGATAAAGAATATTGTGGTGGTCATTAGAAAAGAATGAATATAAAGAGAAATGAAGAAGAATATGAGAATGACATCAGTGTGTAAGGGAAAATCAAGTGACCAAAATTTTAATTGAAACTATAAGGGCATTATGGTCATTTTAGCCTAAAATTTTAATTATATATAAAAAATTGGCTATTTTTATTTAACACATATTGGGTCTGACCATGACATAAAAAAACCAAACAATAGAAGTGGCTTGCAAAATTACTAACCTACATATCTAAGATAATTTTTTCGCATTGGACTCAAAACCTCAGGTAGGCTAGCCCAACATAAATAAATTAGCCTAAATCTTTTTTTATAGCTCTTGTGCCAACCAAACCATACTCTATTGAAAAACTCCATAAATGGTCTAGGCTCATTTTCTTACTAAAATCAGTCATTAAGTGCCCTACAAGCTTAGTGGGTTACCAATTTCAAATCAACCACTAACAACTATATGCTAAAATATCATCTATATATACTACATAAAATTTTGAATATAATTTTAATATTTTAACCATCATAGCCTGAAAAACTTGAGGTGCATTTTTTAGTTCAAATGGCATAACTAGCTAGTCAAGGTGTCCTTCAAAACAATTAAAAGTTGTCAAAAGGATTGACTCTTCGTGTAACTTAATTTACCAAAAATTATAGTCAAATTTTGAAAGATAAACAAGCATTTTGTATACAATTTACTAAGGGCTTGTTTGATAAAATGATTATTTTTTATTCTTAATTTTTAGTCTTTTTCTCTTGAGTTATGTATAACTTGATTAGTTTTGGTATTAGTAGGATTATTATCAATTATTTCTATTTTTTTTTATTTTTCTTTTCTTAACTTAATATCATCTGGACATTTTTCATGTTGTTGCTGATTTTTGAGGTTGGTTATGCGGGCCCAAGCTCAGCTGTAATGGGCCTCAGTACTGGGCTTGTTGGGAAGAAGTCCTTATTGAGCCTGGGAGGAGCCCGTGTGCATCGAGAGCTAAGGACGACTACTGAACTGGTCACGATAACTACAATCGCAGAAAACGGTCAGTAAGGGCACCCGTGTAAGCACCGGTGCGCACCCTCCACCATTCTTTTTCAAATCATATCACAAGAGATTCACAAAGAAAAGAAAAAGAGAGAGAGTTTTTGCCCTAGCCTGCTTGAGAGAATTTCTCCAATGTTTTGTCGCTCTCTCAGGTCTCATCCCCCTTTCAGACGGGTAGAGATTACCTATTATGCCTCAGAGGTGTGACCTCGGATGGGTGACACATGGCATTGGGTTCCCTCAGATCATGCCACCTGACCCCGTTCCTGGCCTCAACTTACAGTCCAGACCTCTTACCATCTAAGTAGGGAGGTGGAGGTCAGTCCTGCTGACGTTAGGGTAAATGTACTTGCCCACTCTCTTGGTTATGCATGGAGCAGTAGTTGAGCATTTCAGCATGGAGCGGGCTCAGAGATTGCTGATCAGAGGACATGGGGTTACCTCCTAGCTAGGCAGGTCAACTTACCCCATTTATGCAAAGGGTTAGACCTGGCTTCTGGTATCAGTTGTTTGGCAGGTGCTATTTCGGGTAAAGTTTGCTTCTTTATTCACCTGGCACACACATACCATTTCAGACATGCTTATCTGGCTGAAATTGTAGGCTGGCAAGCTTTGAGGGGCTTTCAGGTCTTTTCTAATGTTTTAGAAGGTATGGGTCAGGCTTGATTGGGCCTCAATTTGGTGTCCTATAGTGTTAGATTGTGACCTCATGGGCCTATTTGATAGATTAGGCTTGAGGTTTATGGATCCTGAGTTAGCCTAAAGGTGGAAAAAATTTATCCGCAATAGTTGCCTCCAGTCCTTTCCTCCCCCTTCAAAGGGAGGCAAGGACTAAGTTGTTTGATGAGGAGCGAGCTAGCCTAGGGCCCCCTTAGTAAGGTTGGGAAGAGGCTCTAATTAGTCAGGGATGTCCTGGCCCTCCTCCCCTTCTCCTTTTAGATGGTCTGGCTGGTCATCATAGGGTGAGTCCCTCAAGAAGGTCCTTTCAATACCTCTTTGTTGCTTAAGACAGGCACATGCATCAAGAGGCCAAGCCTCGGGTATCATGCACCAAGGGAATAAGCTGGTTTTTGAC
>CM017585.2:8198270-8430381 GCA_007844105.2 Rhamnella rubrinervis
CATTTCCCGTATCATATCCATAGTTAGTGCATTCCATCATAGTTAGAAGCTCCAGTCCTAGTGATCAAGGTCACTCGAGCATCGCCACTATCATCAATAAGAAAACCCTTGTTATCCGGAACTTGTTCAAAAAGATTGTAATGAAAGGAACATAGGAGTTTGTCACTAGGTATTCAACCAAATAGGATCAACAGTTCCTATAGAACCTATCACTAAAAGACCCCTAGAGAGGGATATAGCTAAGCGGGAGTTAAAAAGGTTTTCCATGAGATGGGAAATGAAAACAATTTGCCCCACAGGAGGTTTGTGAATAAGTGATTGTCTGATAATGAGCAAGGAATATCCGTCTTTCTGCTAAATAGGATGTATTGAACTCATAATTCATTAGATACTTTTTATGAATGTCAACTAAGTCTCGTAAGTAAATTGCTCCCAGTTGTTCAATCATTTGATAACCAGAGTCATTCTTTGAAAATGATCACTATGAGTTAGACTTAAAAGAATTTGATTAATCCTTTTTTTCGTTAAGGTAGAGAACTGAACCAAGAATTCTCTTTCTTTATCATCAATTGAATCGTTGTTCGAGACCCAGGATTCTATTTTCTCATCAATCCAATCACTCGCTTTTTCTTATCAATGAATAGATCTCTTTACTTGTATGACTTAGATGTCTCATATTTCTTGAAAAAGCAATTCGATTGATGGGATTTGGTATGATACTTATGAAATCGACGATATCGATGAGATTGATATTCAAATCTTTCTTCTTTGAACGTCTTGATTTGACCCCATAAGCAGGACTACCACCCCATAGCATGTTGCCGCCAGAAGCAGAACCTCGATTTCTTCTAGAGAATCTCCTAATTGTTCCAGACCAACTAGAAAGAGATTCTTTAACTAGAAAGAATTCAGTTCAGATGTAGGATACGTCTCCAGAAGTTTTCGCAACTCAATCATGTATGATGGAATCATCAAAGATTTGACCCTTTCGAACTCTGCCTGTAACTCACTATAGGCTCGAGAAACAAAGAGAAGATGTGTACAAATGAGATATCCAGCAACAAGAAGAAGGAAAAGGCTGGCAATGGGTCTTGATTAGTGAAAACGTGAGCCAATCCCCAGATTTGAGAACGGGTTTCGTTCCAATTCATATAACAGCTAAGACGGGACCATCCCGCTTGGGCTCCAACATCCTAAGTTCGCTAGATTCAAGGTATGCTACCATATGCCAGTGGATTTCTTTTGATTCAGAGGTAGCTCCTAGTCCAAAGGGATTGGGTTTTTGTGAAGTGTGCTAGGTACAAGAAAGAAATATTGTGTTATAGTAGGGTTAGATTGCCTCTCTTATTAATGCATGGCTGAGGGGAAGTCTGTGGCTTAACTTGAGGAATCTCTTTCAACCCCATCTGTCTTGCCTTTCTTCTTTGGTGTGGTCTTCCGAGAAACAGGCAAAGCAAAGGGTAGCAGTCAAGCATAGGGCAGAAGGAATAATCAAAGACTGACCTTACCTCTTGACTTGGAGGAATTACATAAGCCCATATCTGTACAGGGAAGGGCTTCCCGGGCTATACCCATTCATTGTTGGTTTAGTATTACGTAAGCCTGTAACTCTTGCTAGATTGAATCAGAATTGGCTTTAGTTCTGTATTTGAGCCATAGAAATGGAATAGCAAGAAGTTTAATCAATTGCTGATTCAAAGAAGGGTTGTTCTTCTTTCAAGCAGTCAATCAAGAAATTCCTTCTTTGACTTCTGGGGCAAGCAAGATCTTTTATTTCTCTATCTCGCTTTATTCACTATCTATAATGAAATAACGATCTCAACGGCTAGCTTGACTAAACCTTTCTATAATATAAGGTAAGGAAGGCAGGTTCACATCGTTATCTAGGAGCAGACATGACTAAGCGGCAGCTGGTATAGGTGTTCGAAGCATGATTCATCGACAGGGAGCAAGCCCAGTCATTACAACTTGGGCAAAGCTGATTGCTTTCTTCCTATGAAATGGAGAATCTATGGCAACATGAGAAGCTAAGTTTTAAATTTGATCACTTTAAATAGGTAGCTCAAAGCCAACCCTTCCTCTTAGACACTATAACTGATCAACATGACTTTCTTTCTTATCTTAAGATATTCTATATCAGTTACCGCCGTGATCAATAGGAAGCACCGGTTACGAGAGCTTTTAAGCAAGAGAGTCTGATTAAAAAAGCCATTCTTGAACAACGGCTATAGCACCAGCTTCCCCCTGATCTGACTAATCTTTCTCATTTTCCCGGGATTATTAGATGCTGATTGCTGATTCGTGGGATAGTAGCCCATCACTTACTTGAAAGCCAATAGTGGGACATGCCCAGAATCTGTTATGCTAGAATCCCCTCTTCCCTTTACAATTGAAGAAGAAGAAACTCTAGGTGGAAGGTTCAAGACAGAAGCAAATGAAATAGAATAAGATAAGATGCCATAGAATGGGATGGATGGACATCTGAGATTCATTTTCCAACGAATGCCTGATTTGACTCCATAGGAACGGAACTTATACCTAGTCTGCTATTCACTAGCTGAGGCACTGGAGATCTTGTTTTTCTGCTTTAAAAGAAGTGCCCTGGCATGGATTCCTAAAGGCTAAGAGCCTAGTCTCTTTATTCCCTTACCTAGCTGCCTTTTCTATTCCGAAAGGCTAAAGACCTATTGTCGGACTTACAATTGTTTAGGGAATCAAATATCAATTAGGATTTGGCTACTCTGTGAGTGGTATCAACTAACTATTGATTCTTCCTCCTACTCTTCTTAGAGAAACTATGTCATGGTATTCCCACATTGGTCTAGAAATTACTTTTCATAAGAGGCGTAGCTGAATCCCCTAAAGGAAATAAAAGAAAGTAAAGAAGGTAATCTAGTAAGAAAGGCAAGGCAAAAAAGGTAGTCCGTCCTTCCTAACCTTAAGGAGGACAGGACTAGTTTCTCTTAGGTGCAACCTTTTCAGTCCATGTGCATCAAAGAGCCTATCCCATCAGGGGAAGGGGGAAGAAGGACCAATTTACTTCTAAAAGAGCCTATTCATTTGGGGCATTCATGTCCACCCCTTTACTTAATTGATCAAGGAGCTATATTCTATTTGTTATCCCGCACATTCTCCTTATAAGGTCAGGCGGATGTCCATCCTTTCTTTTCATTGGGACAGACTTGGCCTTCCTTTGTGAACTATCTTCTCTTGCTCACGTGCTTTTGACTACCATCTCGGCTTCCACAGATACTTCAAGAAGTGCTCCAAGAGTCTTAGGTTTAGACCAATTCATCTTGGATTGTAACTTGGTCTGGAGATTGAGACAACACATGTCTACTTAGACTTCTTGTGTAAGCTCTTCATTCTTTCTTTTAATGGCCAAGCCTCGCCATCTCGCTCTTGATGAAGGTATTTAGACAAACTCGTAGGCCTTTGTCATGCACATGATCCCGGTTGAAACTGAATCTTCTTCTTCAAGAAGTGATTCAGGAACTTCTGATCCAGGTCTTAGTCCTGATCTAACTTGAAGAGAAGAAAGAATACAGTAGGGGAAAATTTGTGGATTCTCGTCCCATAACAAAGTAAGAAACTTGTTCTTCAATCAATCTTCTTTTAGTTGTCGGTCTTCAGTGCTACTCTCTACGCTATCTTTTTCATTTTTCAAAGGAGACCAACTTGCATGTGAAAAGCATATAGAAAGTTGAGGGTTAAGGTCATTCTTGACTGCTTCCTTCTTTCTAGCACTTCTAGCTTTGGAAAGTGAATGAGTGTTTCAACAAGGGCTTTTCGAAAGTGAAAAGTGCCCTCTTGCTTATCCCTTTCCTCTCTCCTCTTATAGGAAAGCTCTTTCACCATCCCACCTCTACATTCAAGGCTTTCCTCAAGGAACGTATAAGAAGGAAGTCGCTATAGAGTCAAGTCAAGATGGAACTAGGAATTGTTGTAGGAAAGGGATCCCCATCCAAGCCATCTAGCAAGGAAGGATTCCAACTCTATAGTCCAAGGTGAAAAGTGAGGTCGATTGGTGGGAAAATGAATGAATTCCCCAAAATCCAGTCTCATGTCAACCCTTGACTGACTGGAGGCCTAAAAGCTCAAAAACAGAGGAAGGGTACTCCGACGACGACCTTCTCGACGCATACATCTCTGTCGGTTGGTTTGTGCTACAGAGAGGTATTCCGATCGACCGGTTTTCTTTTTAAATCGCGGTAAATAAGGGGATTTCCCACAGTTGTGTGATATCACATGGAGGAAGACTGCTGTGGCTTCACCCGCTGGTCTGCGCCTCACTACTGTTCCCTAACTGATATTCCAATATGTTTCCTCCGTACCATTGATTTATCCGTACTCATAATAGACGCAGGTCTTCTGAGCTCTCTTTTCTATGAAGAAGGGTGGCTAATACAGAGAAGAAGATTCCGATCTCCATCCGAATCGGAAGGAAGGCCAAATCAATTACCTCAGTCAAAGCAAACTAACTGATGAACACCAACCGGTCTACCAGGAGAAAAGAGCTCACCTAACCTGGAGAATTCACTCCCTAGATGTAAGTCCAGTCAGTCAGTAGCAGTAGAATAGTTTGATTTCCTAGCGAAGGAAGCCCTCTCGAAAGCCCTCCCAATGGCTCTAAGCCAAACCAACCTCCTTGTGATGTCACTGAACGAAAGTCTTAGGGCAGTAATCAGGAACACAACAAACCCAAGAACCAAATCGGCTAGGCTAAGTTTGAAAGTGGCTGACTTTCATAAGCTTTCCCTTGGGTGTGAAAGAGCCTAGAATCCATGTAGATAGAGATCCGCTTCCTTATATGGCCCGGCGTACAGCCCTACATTGCTCAACTCACAACAAGACCTCTAAAAAAAAAAATGAAATCGAGGTGTCGAAGCGAGCTTAGCAACCCTAAGCTTAAGTCTTCCCTTGTTATCATATATCGAATTCAGCTGGATGATTGATTACTTAACCAGCCTAATAGATCAATGCTTTCATCTTTTCAAGGTCTACTTCCATATATGCGATAAGGTGCCAGAAGCACCCGTGCAGAACCGGATAAGCCGATGGCGTGGACGGCTAGCAAACACAATTCTCTAAGAGGTTTGTCTCCCGAGGCCACTCTTAGTACCACCTGATGCTGCGCTAGCAGAGGGCTCCGCCAAAGGCCGTAAAAAGATAGTTCGGTAGGAGACGCATCCCATGCCAAGAAATTGGGCTTCCTTCCTTTCCAGATCTGATCCTGCCCTTCCAAAAGAAAAAGAGCAATGCATAGTCACATCTATTGATCAGCCTCTGACTTGAAAGAATGTTCAGGCGTGCCTGCCTGTTTGTCGTATTACTCTATGGTCTGTCTCTATTGACATAGATAGGGTAGTGTCCTGAGCGCGTGACATCTGCTCGAAATGGTCTTTTACGAGAAGTTCTTTGTCCCTTTACTCCGGTTTACCAAGGGTGTAAAATCGCAGCCTAGCCTAAGAACAAATTTTAGTGCCTAAAAACTACAATCAGCCAGCTTTAGGGCAAAATCCGCTACCTTAGGTTATTCGATCGACTTTCTCGATCTGAATGATGCTTAAAAGCTGCTTTTGTCTTAGTTTCAAGTCTGACTTTCTTTTCGTTGTTGGGTATAAGCACCTAGTCTTAATTGTGAACGAATAATTGAACAATATATGTCCCCTAGCTCTGGGAGACCACGAGGGAAAGACTTTTTTTACCTCGCATCCGGCGGAGGGTCTTTTAGGTGAAAGGTGAATCGCCCGAACTCTTTCCATTTAGACTAAGGGCTCGGTTGGATTTCAAAGCTGCAGCCCTCCTACTAAGTATAGAGCATTCGCTCCTGTCAATGGTCACAGCTGCATAGTAAGTATAAAGCGCGGTTTGGCAAGAAGTGCAGTAGGTGAAGAAGTCCCGCACGAAAGGTAGCAGCACACACAGTCTCATTGTTGGGCAAAGCAGACTCGTGCTTTTAATCCGTCTCTTCAACCATAAGTTGTCATGATAATGGAGTCCAAGGAAGAGGATTATGATACAAAATAGAGGAGCCAACATTCTGAAAATCATCACGGGGCATGAGAAAGTGAAAAAGTCTGGTCTCTTCATGGTACTTAGAATACTGTTCAGCAAGCACAAAGCTGGTGTCATTCTGTTCTGTGACTCTATTCGCTTCATTCTACCTCGAAGTTACTAGCTTTCCTTTCGAGTAGACTAAGAAGAAGAAGAAGCCCCCTAATACCGGATATGGCAGTAGCAGCTATACTTCTTCCTTCTGGCTTACTTGCCAAGTCCAATAGCAACGGATTTTGTTCCAGCAACCTTACTTAACCGGGTGTTCCTCTCCATTCTAGCTTTCTAAATAGGTCAAATCGGTATGGAGAAACTCCTAAATCAGTAAATCCAGAAGTTCTTGCCTTCCCCAGAGTTCTTCCTTAGAGGGTGGTACAAAAGCAGCAGATATTTTAACTAATAGCAAAGAATTCCATTTCCTCGAACCGCATTGTATTAGATCTTCCTATACCGTAATTCGCTAATCTCATGAAAGCAGTGTAACTACATAAAGCTGCTTTCCTTGCTCTTGTCTTCTCTACGATTTACGGGTACTTACTGCGCAAGAATCAAACAAGAGGAGTTTGCCGATGGGACGCCGCCTTTGCTAAGGACTTTGCCGGTTGAACCCTCTTCTAGTAGCCACCCTTCCTCCAAGACTTGAATCAGGAATCTCTTTCTCTGCTATGCTGCCCCCTTATCTCTAAAGGCCCCTTGCTCGTCTTTCTTATTGCCTTGGCCTTTCACGGATATGGGATCGATCCTTCCACCATTCCTCCAACAGATGCGATGAATTAGCTGCCGTTATTCTTTCAACATTTACAGAGCTAACCCTCAAGTGACTTCAGTCCCTGTTAAAGCTAACTGCAGCTTCTTCTATAGCAAGTGCCAAGCAAGAATCACAGCTTCGACTGGTAATGCCGTATGCCCGCTATGAAAACCAATCCACCCAAGGCAAGGAGAAAGACAGATGAACAAGACCATGCGGATAAGAGAAGAGTTGTGACTAGATTAGCACTTTCTCTTCCAGAGAACCTAATAGACTGCCTTAGAAACTGTCCCCGGAAGAGAAAGGGGAAGTCGAAAGAAAACTTACAGGCTTTCCTCAAAGCTCACATCTAGTCCTCTTTATTGAATCTAATTCCCAAGTGGCGGATTAGAAGGTAAGGTGCCAAGGTCAAGGCTAAGCTTAGTCAATTCTTCCCATAGGTGAACTACCTTTAGCTTTTCGAGAAGACAAAAGCAAGCAGAAAACTAACTTGAGGATGTCACATGGATGCTTTCCCAAATCCATTTGACCGAGCCGGATCAAAACCACTTATATAAGTAAGGATATACCACCAAACAAACCTAAGCCTTCAAAATGAAACATATTCCACTATAGCAACTCAACTCTTCAGATCATGAATCGCCTTTCTTATCTATTTTCCCGAGCTCGAGCTAACTCATTTCTCTCGACCGGAACTCCTTAACCCTTAAGTTAAAGGGTAATCCTAAGTTACTTCATACCTTTCCAAGAATCAGGATCCTACTTACTTAAGCCTCGATTTCGCTACACTTGCTTCTAGAAGGAAGTTCTCAACCCATTGAGTAGGGCCCAGTCCTAGTATTACCTCTTAGATACTGATACCACCAAAGGAAAGCAGTCTAGCAGTCAAGTCAGAAGAAAGTCACACCGCCACCGCTACTTTATGCTTACCATGCCTAACTCCACGCTAATGAAGTCACTTGGTCCTTACTGAGTAAAGACTCGCCTAGGGGTTGCCCACCCTATCTCTTTCTATCTCTTTCATCAAACCAAGGTAAACCAAACCCAGACATAGAACTCCGGAACGGGATCCACTACTTCTTTATTTATGATACCAGAAATTCAACTGAAACAGATTACATTTGAGAGCTGCATCCATCCCCGTGGTTATTTCGACAAGAAGGTATATAAATTCTATAGCCCCATCCCTTACCTTATTAAATTAATAGAGCTTCTTCCCTCAAATCTGAAAGGGATTGTGAACAAGAAAGGAAGCTTGGCCTTTTCCTAAAGCCCCAACCACCAAGAGCGGATTCTCGCTTGGCTACGCTTATTCTATTAAGGTTTCGCATCTCTCAAGCAGCTTTTTCTGTGCATCTTCTTTTCTTCTTCATTACTAGGGTGAGGAATCAGGAATCCCGCTTCTAAGAAAGGGGCAAAGGGATGCGATCTGACTTGAGGAAGACAGATAGGAATGGTAGCGAAAGTGAATGGAAATAGGATCTTCATTTGAATACAGTATCTCCGAGGGTACCATTACGCTCATGCGTAAAAGGTTATGAAAGAAAGAATAGCACTACACGCCCTTTTCTTTGAAGAGAGCTCTTCAGTGGATAGATTGGACTACTAGTTGCTACTTGACTTCAATAGTCTGGAATTGATCCTTGAGTCCATTCTAAATATATACCCCTTTTCTAATGTGTCACGGCAGAGAAGGTAAAGCGATCCTCAAGACTAATCTCTTCTAACTCTTGCAATTGTAGCTTCCTATGAATGCCACCTTGGTCTAAATCCATATTACATTTACGTACAGGCCAATATGCTCTATGCTCAAGCTCAATCGAAGATGACATGCTTTCCCAAACACCAAACGGTATGGAGACATCCCAATTGGCATCTTGTATGCGGTCCTATAAGCCCACAATGCATCTTCCAATCGAAAACTCCAGTCTTTACAATTTGGATTCACGACTTTCTCAAGAATGGATTTAACCTCACGGTCAGACACTTCAGCTTGACTATTAGTCTGTGGATGGTAGGCTGTCAAAGTCTTATGAATTACGCCATACTTCTGCAACAATGCTTCCACCACATGATTACAAAAATGTTTCCCTCAATCTCTAATTAATGCCCTCAGGTCCAAACTTGCTAAACATATTAGACTCAAGGAATCATTAGTCCTAGTGGGTTTGGCTTCCACCTACTTCAATACATAATCTATAACTAAAAGTATATAAACATAACCATAGGAAGAAGGAAATGGACCCATAAAATCAATACCCTATACATCAAAAAATTTCACAAACATGAGTAAGGAATTAAGGCATCTTATGCCTTTGACTAAGACTCTCTGACTTTTGACACTTAACACATGATTTACAAAACATATAAGAGTCATGAAACAAAGTTGGCCAATAAAATCCATCGGCCCAAAACCTTCCTAGGTATATGCTTAGGACCTAAATGACCCCCACATGCATAATCATGACATAAATTTAAAATGGATTGTATTTGAGTCAGGTACACATTTCCTAATGATTGGATTAGAGCAGAATTTCTATAAATACGGATCCTCCCAAAAGTAGTATTTAGACTCACTCCAATTTATCCCGCTTCGTTTACTAAAATCAAAAGGCATAATTTCTGTTACTAGGTAATTGATCAAATTAGCATACCAAGGAATCATACCTTTGAGAGCATATAAATGCTCATCCACAAATAACTCACGAAGTGGCAATGGCTCTTCGACATGCACAAGTCTAGTGAGGTGATCTGCTACTAAATTTTCTATTCATTTATTGTATCTAATGACTAAGTCAAACTCTCGTAAGAGTAAGACCCAACGTATAAGCTGTGGTTTGGCTTCCTTCTTATTAAGCAAATATTTTAAGGCTGCATGATCGAAAATACAATAACTTTAACACCAAGTAAATAAAACCAAACTTATCAAGTGCAAAAACAATAGCTAAAAGCTCCTTCTTAGTCATAGAATAATTGCACTAGGCCTCATTCAAAGTTCTTGACATGTAGTAGATCACATAAGCTCAGCCATTTCGTTGACCAAGGACTCCCTAATGCATAGTTGCTTGCATCACACATGACTTTGAAGGGTACATTCCAATTCGATGGTTGGATAATTGGCGGAGAGGTGAGAGCGGTTTTCAGCTTGTCAAAAGGCCCTTTGTACTCATCATCAAAGTTGAACTTAACGTCTTAGTGTAGCAAATTTGATAGAGGCAACACAATCTTCAGAAATCCTTAACTAACCACCTATAGAAACCTACATGGCTAAGAAACGAATGCACTTCCTCACATTGGTAGGATATGGTAAACTAATAATCAAATCAGTTTTAGCTTTATCAACTTCTATGCCCTTGTTAGAAATTATATGGCCCAACACAATGCCCTTATCAACCATGAAGTGGACGCTTTTAAAATTAAGTACTAAATTAGTCTCAATGCAATGATCCAAAACACAAGCTAAGTTATCTAAGCATGCATCAAAAGAATCACTAAAAACAATGAAAACATCCATACTCATTATGCATTGTTGGAACATCGTTGGAGAATTGCATAAACCAAAGGGCATTCTTCCTGGGAAAATGTGCATAATGGACAAGTGAACGTTGTCTTGTCTTGATCCCTGAGGCATGACTATTTGATTGTATCCCAAATATCCATCAAGAAAACAAGAATGAGACCAGCCTACCAATTGTTCCAGATTTGACCAATAAAAGGAAATGGAAAGTGATCCTTCCCAGTTACAGTGTTTTAGCTTGCAGAATCAATGCAAACGCATCTCATCCGCTTTTCCACCCTTATTGAATGTGCTTGTTATCTTGATTCCTCACCACCGTGATGCCTCGCTTTCTTCTGAACCACTTGCACGCAGCATCCATTTACTATCGGAGATGGGTAAATAATACCACCTAGAATCAGCTTCAAAATCTCCTTCTTTACCACCTCCATTATGTTGGAATTCAGCCGTCTCTGAGCATCTCTAATTGGTTTGGCACCATCTTTGAGCAAAATTCGATGCATACACACATATGGGCTATTCCTTTAATGTCCGCCACAGTCCACCCAATAGTCATCTTATGATCTCAAGATCCAAATTAATTTATCTTCTTAAGCTGAAGTTAAACCACTCACTATGATAATCGGTAGCGTCTCATTGTCCCCAAAATAGACGTACTTCAAATGGTTGGGCAAAGACTTTAATTCGAAGATCGGTGCTTACACTATAGAAGGTAGCAACTTTGTGTTAGGAATTTCTAATTCAAGTGGAGTGAGCATATACCTTTTAGGGACTTGTTGAAGGGAATGGAGTGCCATCACAATGTCTTCAACTTCTTCACTCCATTGATAAACTCCTTGCAACATGGACTGAGTCACCCCGTGTTGAATTACTAATTCTAACCATCTTCACCATTAGTCTCAAAAACATCCTGCACAATTTCATCAATTGTATCAATAGAGCACATAGAATAATTATTAGGAGGATATTTCATAGCATCAAAAATATTAAACTTCATAAGCTCCCCATCGAATTCCATAACCAAGGTTCCATCGTAAACGTTGATTTTGGTCCTAGTGGTATTCAAGAAAGGTCTTTCTAGGATGATTGAAAAGGAATTCAAAGAATGATTGTCCTCCATGTTCAAAATATAAAAATCGGTAGGAAACACCATCTGCTTAACTTGTACCAAAACATCTTCAACTACCTCTTCGGGGTAGGTATTAGACCGATCCGCTTGTTGAATGATAACTCGTATTTCTTTCAATGGGCTCAAATTCAAAGAAGAATAAAGCTAATATGGCATTAGATTAATGAAAGCGCCTAAGTCTATCATGGCACATTCTACTTTAGTATTTTCAATTACACAAGATATTGTGAACGTACCTGGATCTTTACACTTTTGGGGCAGCTTTCTTTGAAGCACTGTAGATACGTTTTTGCTCACGGTCACTTTCTCGTCCCCCTGTAATTTCTTCTTGTTAGTGCACAACTCCTTAAGAAACTTAGCATATTTATAGGAGATTCAAAGTTTCCACCTTCCAAAAAGTATCAAGAAGCTCCTTCTCTTGCTCTTCTTTCTTATTCTTGTTCAACCTACTAGGGAAAAATGGAGGAGCATATTTAGAAACATTAATAGGAGATTCAGAGTTTACCTTCAAAGGTGGCTGGACTTCAACTTCTTCCTCCATTCGTGGTCTTTTAGATTGCACTTTTGTGTCCTTCTTAGGCCTCTCGACCTCTTTTCCACTCCGTAATGTCATTTCCTTCATCTCCTGTCTTGGATTAATCAGTAGAGATGGAAGCTTTCTAGAAGTTTGCGCCTCAAGCTTGCTTATTGACGTGGCCAACTGACTTATTTGACTCTCCAAATGCTAAATACTTGCTCTTGTTTCCTGTTGAAATTGTTTGGTATTAGTAGCAAGTGATTTAACGATATCATCCAATGACATACCCGACTTAGGAACCTTAGTTTGTTGTGGTGGCCTTGGTTGGTACGGTTGTTGATACCAATTCTGAGTGGGGTTGTTTCCATAGGATGATCCCTCCAACCTATATTATATGTATTAGAATAAGGATCATATTTCCATTGTGGCTATCCCAAAAATCCACCAATTGCATTGGCTTGTTGTGTAGTATCCTCTTCTTGCAACTTAGAGCACATATCAGTCGCATGCCCTTGAGTCAAACAAATACCACACGCCTTAACGGTTTGAACTTTAGCTTGTCCTATAGCCAATTGTCCTACAAGGGAAGTCAAATAAAAAATTTGTTGTTCTAAAGGAGATGCATTTACCTCATGGACCTTCTTCAACGATGGTGCTGCTCATGTACCGAATTGCTAAGAGTTTACAACCATGGTGGAAATTATCCATCGTGCTTCATCAGGAGTCTTATTTATTAGAGCACCTCCACTAGCTGCATTCACCATACTCCTATCCATGTACGACAAACCTTTGTAAAAGTATTGTATTAGAAGTTGGTCACTAATTTGGTGATGCGGTAGCTGACACAAAGTTTCTTAAATTGCTCCCAATACTCGTACAATAATTCTCCATCATATTGACAAATGCCATAGATCTCCTTCCTTATATTTGCAGCACGAGACGTAGGGAAATATTTTTCTAGAACAGTCTCTTCATCTCGTTCCATGAGTTGATAGATCCCGAAGGCAAGTAGTACAACCAATCCTTTGTAGAGTCAGCCAGTGAGAATGGAAAAGCTCTTAACTTGATTTGTTCCTCACTTATTCCTTGAGGCTTCATGGTAGAACAAACTACATGAAATTCCTTAATATACTTATGAAGGTCTTCTCCTGCAAGGCCACGAAAAGTAGGCAAAAGATGAATTAGTTCAGATTTCAATTCAAATGCAGTAGTTAAATAAGGAAATTAAATACAAAGTGGCTGAGAATTTAAATCAGGAGCAGCTAACTCCTTTAGTGTCCGGTTGTTGTTCATGTTGGTAGTTAGTTTTAGCTCATCTTCCGAATCAAGTTCTCTACTTTGGACCCAACGCTGAAGAGAAGCCAAATGTGAGCTAGCAGCTATTTGTCAAAGAGTCTTCTTCCTCAACCTACATGCAGTTCTCTCTATCTCAGGATCGTATTGTAGTTCTTCTTGATTAGACAACCTAGTCATAAACCTGAACACAACACCGTTAGTCGAGTTTGCTTACAACAATAGTTATCTTTCAACTATTGGAATGGCTCCGTATGAAGCCAGTGAAGATCTTGGATCAGAAAGATCAAGTACTTTGACGGAACCACGCAGTTGAACAAGTAACTTGGGAGCTGGAAGATAAAATGAATGGCAAGTATCCAACCTTATTCGAGTAAGTACTCTAACTCTTTAAATTTAATTTTGAGGATGAAATTTCTTTTTAGGAGGGGTGAGTTGTAATATCTGTTTCCTTTTCTATGTAGTTGGCTTTTGGTAAAAGTCAACCATTAGACCGGTAATCGCTATATCATGGCAGTAACTCGTGTTAAATTTGACTAAGACTAGTTTGTTGTTTATCATTTAAGTGTACTTGTAACTGTTAGTCAAATTCAAAGTCAAAGTCAATATTGCCACATTATCACCTTGACTGGCAGGGAGACTGATTGGGATTTTCTTTCCTGTACATATGGCATGTGTAGGAGAGGTCTTACCAAGGTTAAGTGAATGAGGTATGTGGTGTGGGCACCTAAGGGTGTGATCTAGTGGAAAGGAAGCCGACTGTTCATCACATTCGCTTGCAAGAGTTGTGGTTTGAGTATTGGCAAGCTCCACTATTGCCTCAGATGTACTAAGACTTACTTGATACGCCAAATGGAGGGAGATCTATTAGGGGTGTGGGCTACCTGCTCTAGATACCGAAAATGTTGTAAAGCTGGAGCAGCAAAAATGCCTTATCCACTAACAAAATCCTAGGCTGATGAGATCCACATTGAGACCTTTTTTTTAACAAAAAAAAAAAAACTGAGTGAGTTGTGGTTACTTAGAAGACCAAGTTTGATTTGGTCAAACTTTGGTAAAAAATGTGGTCTTACTTGTGTCACCTCATTAAAAACCCTAAAACCCCACTTTATAAGCACTTTATCAAGAGACCCAAAACCCTACTTGCACCCTTACCAGCCAGTCATACCCCTTTTCTAGAGAGAGAAAATTATTTTTCTAGTGAGAGGAAGTAAAGGAGTGAGAGAATTTGGAGGAAAATCAAGTAGTTCCAAGAGGAAATCAAAGAGAATCCAAGAAAGGGAAAGGAGCACAGGGCCGGTCACTTGTAGCTGCTATTTTAAAGTTTTAATCTTGTTAATCAAGGTGTTTAAGAAGGGTTTAAAGTTAATCAAAGGTAGGTTTCTATACCCACTTTTAATTTTAGGTTTCTAAGTATGTATCTAGCTATTTCTCCCCTTTCTTTATTTTATTTTGGTTTTTTTTGAAATAATGTCTCATGGTCACTGTCTAATGTAATGATAATGATGAGAGTGTAGATTGGTGGAATAATAGTATGATTTAGACCTGTACATGACCATGAATGCATGAGTAGTGTTAATATGGAAATTCTTGAAAAATTATGTATTTTGGCTTGATACAAACCTTATATATAGTTGTTCGAAAATTTTACTATACAAGTTTGGGTTTGTTATGAACATGTTGGCTTTTCAATAACTAGAATCAGAATTTCAATGTGTGAGATCTGAATTTTACAAATCCACTAGTTATTTGAATATTTTTGAAAAATTCTACACTTCGACCCACAAGATTTGTTTGGTTTGATGGATTTTTACTTCTTTTTTTTCTATTTTTGACTCATATTTTTTTCTTATAACACAGTGAGTTATGGTCATTTTGGCTTTGAAATGTCTTAAATCGGAGTCGAAATGAGTGTATTATGCACTTTACAAATGTATTCACTTTCTGGAAAATTTTGGAACAAAATACAACAGTTGCACCCACAAGATTCATTATTTTTGACAAAGCTGTAATTTTTTTATTTTCATTGCATATTTTTCCCTTACATAATGTTAAGTTTTAGATGTTTTGACTTTTGAATCATAGAAATCCAAGTCAAGATGAGTGAGTTATGGTTTTTGTAAATTAGATGTGCATACTAGATTTAGTTTAGTTAAATTAACATATCATAGTCTCTAGTATTAAAGTTGGTACCTTTTTAGCATAATTAGCTCTCCTTTTACTAATAAATAGTACAGTTAACGTCTTTATGTTTATATTTTATTTAGTTAAGTTTAACAAGGTTAACTAATTATTTAATAAATGTGTTACTTTTTATTTAATAATGTTTGATTTAAGAGTTTAATTCATAAATATTTAATTTCTATCTTCTGTTATACTTTAATAATTTATTTAAAACTTGAAGCTTGTACTATTATATGATTTATATACATTTTGGATTATATATGCAATAAGGTGTGATACTTTTCTTTGAATAAGTTTTGCTAGATTGAATACTGTTTATGAATGAGCTTGGACTTAGTTATTAAATGCTTTGGACTCTGCGTTGATTGAGATACTGAGATAACACTCAACATTGCTAAAAAATCATGAGCATCCATATGCATCAATGTATGCCATAGAAGTTTTTGGTTATTGTATAGCTCAACCGATTTTTCCAAGAGAATTATTTTTTCAAAAATTATGCATTGAAGAGTTATGACCATCATATGTAGGCGTATATATTTATTGAATGAAGCTTATATGGATGGGATATATGAACCATTTAGTAGAGGTCCAACTAATTAGCGAGTGGAGAGATTAGATTTTCGTATGCGCACACATGTGAGAATGTTGGTGTATGTGGTGGTTGTAACCTGGCACTTGCATAACACGGATGCAAGCGAGGCCCTTCCCTACTCACACCGTTTCCTTTAAATATTTAAGTGTATTAGGTTTCCTTAAAAGTATGTTTTGCATCGCTTTGGGAAATAACAAATTTAACAGTAACTAGCTCAAATGTAATTAAAAATTTACGCTTAATGGAAAGTCCTATATACGTCCGTTTTTAAAATCATTGCATATGTCTTTTCGAAAAAATTATATTTTGCATATGATTTATGATAAGGAAAGAAATTAAAGGGAAATCGGTATTTAATTTATATTAACAATCCTTTGGCATATTGCATTGCATTATTATATGTATGTTGGGAACCTATTGAGTGATTTTCCACCCACTCTGTTTGTTTTTCATGTTTAGGTAACTTTGAAAGATTAGCTTGATTGGTTTGACTCGTGGCAGACTGGTAGGAGAAGGGCTATAATTTAAATAATTTTTTAGTACTTTTTATTCCCTTTTGGACTTTGTAATATTCTGATTAAGTAGATAATTTTCTTTAAGTTATGAGTCTTTTGTAATATGTTTTGTTTTAAATTTTTATTACTATGGTTTTACTTAATATTAAGAGTTTATTAAGAGTTTGAATGTGTGTAAAGAGTAAAGAAAATTTTTATTTGTAATTTAACCTTGTCCAAAGGAACCTCTTCATTAGATTATTTTGAATGTATTTTGTTGTGATATTCCTTTAGTCGAGTTTATTTTAAGGATTGAGTCGCCAAGTATTGGAAGATGTTGTCCTCGTTTTCTTAATTGCTTTAGAGATGGATGCAGTACCATCATCAGAATCTACACGGAAAGGAGTCATGCAATGCATAATAATAAGTGCTTAAGAAAGTGAGAAGTATATCTGAATCAGCAGGTGGAGAAGATGTAACATTGTGGTCAGTTGAACATGTTATTGCTCTAGTCAGTGGAATGATGCCCATGGTAGGCAACATTTCATATGAACAATTCATATATTTAGTGGTGATTACTATTAATGAAAAAACATGGCAAACCATGTCTGAAATTGAATTCATAAAGTACGTGCACACACTATTGTTTCACCAAAAGTCAAAATAAGAAGTAGAGTTTGTAGATTCTATTGAGAGTTAAAGTTCCGTAAAGCAAAAATTTGTTGTTAGAATTCAGCTTCATTCTTGATAGCGAGATGAGAAATGGTGAAGCCATTAAACGAAAAAGTGAGGGGAAGAGGAATGGCTTGGTACATCCCAAACTATCGTGCTACAGAGGATAGTAAATAAATCTCAACATTATATTAGCGTCCCTGAAGCTAGATTATTTATTGAGGTTGGGTTAGAAGGAAACGTGGTCGGAATTTGAAAAAAATGCATGTGATAGCATTGTTATTGAAACCTTGGCCAATGTCAATTAAGGAAGGTGACTATCATAATTTCGAACTCTAAATGATCTCACAACTACGCATCTTATGAGAGGTGACCGATGATGTTGGTATGGATTATAGGGGCATGTCAGTCACGTTCTAGGAAAGATACTGAGCCTTTTTTCTTATTTCTTTTTATGACAATATTCCTCGATAGAAATGTTTGACCCTATATTATTACGTGTTGTAAACAGGATAATATATTGAGTGCAAGTAAAAGAGAAATTAAAGAAAGTTCAAGTTACAACTTACGGGTTGATCTGTATTGTTGTCCCCTTTTCTTGATAGCTTTAAAGATGGTTGCGATCATCATTAGAGTCTAGAAGGAAGAGAGTCAAGTTGTGCATAATAATAAGTGCCTAAGAAAGTGAGAGGAAGTATACCGAATCAGTAGGTGGAGAAGATTTAATATTATGATCTGTTGAACAAGTTATTGTTCTAATAGGTGGAATGATACCCATGGTAGGTGTCGTTTTATATAAAGGCTTCACATATTTAGTGGTGATTTCCACAAATGAAAAACGTGACCCACCATAGCTAAAGATAAATTCATAAAGTCAAAATGAGAAGTAGGATTTGAATATTCAATTAAGACTTCAATTGCAAACGAGCTTTGGAGTCCTCCATATAAATGAATATATCGTTGGAATTCAGTTTCATTCTCGAAAGTGAGACAAGTAGGGTGAAGCCATTAAATGAAAATGCTATGCGAAAAGGAATAGCTTAGTACATCCTAAACTCGATCAAAAAGGATGATAAATAAACCTCTACACATCATTGGCATCCACGAAACCAGATTCGATTGAGGTTGGGCTAGAAGGAAACGTGGTTTGAATCTGAAAAAACAAATGTGTTAGCATTGCTATTGAAACCTATGCCAATGACAATTAAGGAAGGTGACTAACGTAGTTTCAGAATTTGAGTGATTTGGCAGTTGCACATCCAATGAAGGTTGACTGGTAATGTTGGAATGGGTTACAGAGGAATGTCGATCACATTTTGGAAAGGATGTCGAGCCCTTTTTCTCCTTTCTTTTTATGACAATATTTCTTGGTGGAATGGTTTGACTAGAGTATTGCGTTGGAAAAGAATAATATATTTTGTGCAAACAAAAGGGAAATGAGAGAAAGTTCATGTTGGGAGTAACAGGAGCAGGTCGGCCAATATTGGTAGCTACTGTTCTACTTTCCTTGATGGCTTAAAAGATGGTTGTAGTATCATTGTCAGTGTTTGCAATAAAAAGAGTTAGGTAGTGCATGATAATAAGTGCCTAAGAAAGGGAGAAGTATACTTGAATCACTAGGCGGAGAAGACATAGACCGTGGTTATTCTAATAGGTGGAATGATTTGCATGGTAGGTGTGATTCAATTGAGACTTTAAGTCCAAACGAGCTTTGAAGTCCATATAAATGAATATATCTTTGGAATTCAACTTCCTTCTTGATAGCGGGACGAGAAGAGGTGAAACCATTAAATAAAAATATTGGGGGAAGACGATTGGATTGGTACATCCTAAACTATCGTGCTACAAAGGACGGTAAATAAACCTTTACACCAGATTGGCATCCCTGGAGCTAGATTATTGATCAAGGTTGGCTAAAAGGAAATGTGGTCAAAATCTAAAAAAAGCGTATGTTTTAGCATTGCTACTAAAACCTTTACCAATGTCAATTAATGAAGTTGACTATCGTTGGAACACCATTTTATCCAAATTCATAGATCCGACTAAAGAGATGATACATCGTAATATTTTCGAGATAGATTCTTCGAACAATGCCAAGTTTTTATATAATTTTTTCTTTACTCTTTAGGATCTTTTTTATATTCACTAAAACCCATGTAAACAAAATAATATTTGAAAATCAGAGTTTCATTGTCCAAAGAAATAGAAAACAAAATACGGAAGTAAATTTGTACATCTGTCTTACCCTTCATGTCCTTATGGTCGCCAAGCTCTACAGTTTGGAATCACAAAATTTACCTAAGTACACAAAACACACATGATGTTGCATGAAAATCACTCAGTAGGTTTCCACTATGTATATGCAAATGCAAAAGATATGCCAAAAATTCCATTTTCCTTTCCTTTTCTTGAAATACTGATTTTCCCCTTTCGTTCAGAAAACATATTCAAACATAGTTCTTTCAAATCACTTATGTAAGCATTTTCGAATGACACATTCGTAGAACTTTTCACATAGTATAACATATTTATCCTTAGCTACATAGGAGCTAGTTACCAACAACTTTGTTTCACAAAGCACTCACACATACTTTCAAGAAAACTATAACACTTGAACCATTTAGTGGAAACGGTCTAAGTGTGGATGAACCCAATTGCATCTGCATCATGCAAGTGGAAGGGTAACAAACATCTCATATATGAATACGCTCACATGTACATACATACAACAATCCAAACTCCCACCTACTAGTTGATGGTCCCTTTACTAAGCAGTTCTCAAATCACACAAGCTCCATTACATTAGTTTTTGCCTACATACACATAGCCATAACTTTTCAAAATATAATTCTCATGGAAAATTTAGTTTTTATGCAAATGTAAGTATGTGCCCACACAGTACTTTAACATATAACCACAATTAAGAAGAGCACTCATGCATAATTACCAAACTACCCCTTCAGTAGTAATAATTACCAAAATACCCTTGGTTACCCCACTAATTATCAAAATAACCTTGTCTACCATTATGCCCCTAGAAGAAATACAAAATTCCAATTGTGCCCTTGAAAGTGATACTAAAATTACAATTTTGTCCTTAGGGCATAAAATTTGAATAATTACGTATGAAAATACTATTTAAAACAAATATATGCATATATATATATAAATACCATTTTGTTATCTAAAATAAATTCTTGAAATGTATGCATTTGTAAAAATATTTTTATACCTTAAAAATTGTTTTTCAAAAACATATTTTAAATAGGAAATTACTTTCCTACTCCCATAAAATAATGTATATACATATGCACACACACACACACACACACAAAAATACACATATATATACATCTATATGTATATACACACACACGACAACACATATATTTACACATATATGTATGCACACACACACACGCACACATACATATATACACATACTTACATGCATACATATTCACATAAATCAAAGCACACACACACACACACACATATATGTATATATACATATACATTCAAAAAAATTCTAGACCTACAATAGTCCATAATTTCTTTCACACATTGCCAATCCTCATTGCTCATTAAAACCCTAAAATTTAATAACATTTCACCACAAAATTTTTATGAAATTAGGAAATGAGCAAAATGCCCTTGATAATTTTTAAAATACCAAGAATACCACTCCATGGCCGAATTTCCTAGTCCATAATTTCCACAATTTTTGCATCCAAATCAAGCAATAAACATATGGCTTTGCAAGATCCAAATACCAATTAACCATTCCAACCAATTTCCAATAAAATTACAAAATAAATTCCATAATTTTCAAAACCCTAACCCTAAAATTTGGGAATTTCCTAATCAACAATGAAGCTCAATTAAAATTGTTTAAACACAAATCAAGCATGAAAACACTTAGATTCACAAAGATCTACTTAGATTTAAACCCAAAAAACACAAAAATTCAACCGAAAATCAAAAAGTTTAGAACCTACCTCTCTTCCTTTGCTTTCTTCGTTGAAAACTCACTTGAAAATACCACAAACACCAACTCCAAGCTTCCTAGGGTGGCCGGCTCCTTCTTTTCCATGTTTTCCTTGAATTTTCCCTCATTTTCCCTGGTTTTCTATCTTTTTCTCACACTTTCTTTCTCTTTCTCTCACTTTCTGTCACAATAACCTTCTTGTTCTCTCTTAAATGGTGGTGGCGGGTCAAACCCCTTTAAAAATATAAAGTAAAACTTCCGAAGGTTAAAATCAAAGATTTTTAAGTAAAAAGTGAACATTTTCACCAACTTGACCAAAGTCGACTTTGACCACAAGTCAACTATACTGGGAAAGAAAATAAGCGTTTCCAATGTTGCCAAAAATGAATACGGGCAATAAAAATTATGTCAAAAATAAAAACAACAATTTTGAACAGTACCAAAAATAAAAGCGGATGTTACAATCGTAGTTTTGGACTCTAACTGCTTTAATAGTTACACATCTAATGAGGGCTGGCTGTTTGTATGGGTTATAGAGGCATGTCAGTCATGTTTTGGAAAGGATGCTGAGCCATTTTTCTCCTTCCTTTTAATGACAATATTCCTCAATGAAAAAGTTTGACCTGGGAGTATTATGTGCTTGAAACAGGATAATATATTGTAGGCAAATAAAAGAGAAATGAAAGAAAGTTCAAGTTGGGACTTATAAGACCAGGTCAACCAGTATTGGAAGCTATTGTCCTCCTTTTCTTGATAGCTTAAGAGATGGTTGTTGTATCATCGTCAAAGCCTACAAGGAAAATAGTCAAACAGTGCATAAGAAAGTGAAATGAAGTATACCTGAATTAGTAGGTTGAGAAGATGTAGCATTGTGGTCTGCTAAATAGGTTACTATTCTAATAGGTGGAATGATACCAATATGTGTCGTTTCGTATAAAGGCTTTACATATATAGTGGTGATTTTTACGGATGAAAACATGAGACACCATATCTAAAGATGAATTCATAAAGTCGGTGCACATTTTGTTATTCAACCATAAGTCAAAATTAGAAGTAGACTTTGCAGATTCTATTTTGACTTCAAGTTCAATCGAGCTTTGGAGTCCTTCTTATAATTGAATATATCATTGGAATTAAGTTTTATTCTCGACAGTAGGATGAGTAGAGGTAAACCCATTAAATAAAAATGCTGGGGGAAGAGGAATGGCTTGGTATGTAATATTTGTTTACTTTTGTGTGCAGTTGACTTTTAATCAAAGTCAATCTCGGTCAAAATCAACTCTGGTCAAAGTTAACATATGAACCGATGACTGCTAGGTCATGGTTTGCCTTGGTTTAGAAGGGTTCAATGTGGCTATGCATTGATTATCATGAGCTTAACAAAGTAACAATCAAGAATAAGTACTCGTTGCTGAGAATTGACGACTTATTCGATTAACTTTAAGGAGCAAGTATTTTCTCAAAGATCGATCTACATTCAGGTTATCACCAACTAAAGATTAAGGAGGATGATAGATCGACGAGTGCTTTTCAGATGAGATATGGTCATTACGAGTTTGTGGTAATGCCATTAGGGCTGACGAATGCACCAGCGACATTCATAGACTTGATGAACCGAGTGTTTCATTACTACCTAGATAAGTTTGTTGTGGTGTCCATTGATGACATTCTTAGCTACTCGAAGACAGTTGATGAGCATGAAGAGCACCTAGAGTTAGTACTACAGAGATTGCCAGAAAAACAATTGTATGCGAAATTTAAGAAGTACGAGTTTTGGCTAGAAAGCATCACTTTTCTTGGTCATGTGATATCTAATAAGGGTATCCAAGTAGACCCCAATATAGATGTTGCAGTCCAAGACTGGAAGAGACCAACCAATATTGGAGAAGTCATAAGTTTTCTGGGTCTAGTTGGGTACAACCGCAGATTTGTGCAGGGATTCTCGAAGATTGCGTTGCCGATGACGCAGTTGTTGAAGAAGGAGAGCAAGTTTATTTGGTCTAAGGAGTGTGAAGCGAGTTTCCTGGAACTCAAGAATAAGCTGATTTTAGCACCTATTCTCACTCTACCGAATAACGAAGACAACTTTGTGATCTACAGTGATGCTTCGGGTAAAGGTCTAGGTGATGTACTCATGCAGAATGACAAAGTGATTGCCTATGCTTTGCGCTAGTTGAAGCCATATGAACGCAACTACCCTACACATGATTCAAAGCTTGCAGCAATGGTGTTTACTTTTAAGATTTGGTGCCATTACTAGTATGGATCAAAGTGTGACATTTACACCGACCACAAGAGTCTCAAATACTTCTTCACTCAGAAGGAGTTGAACATGAGGCAAAAAAGGTGGCTAGAGTTGGTGAAGGACCACGACTGCTCGATTAACTATCATCTAGGCAAAGTTAACATTGTAGCATGCGCACTAAGTAGAAAGTATGCAGGTTTCAACGGAAGCTTGATTACTACACAATCACATCTTTTGGAGGATATGAGAAGAATGGATATTGAATTAGTTCCTAATCAATATTCATCCATGTTGGCTTCACTCTCTATTCAACCTTCAATCATAGATAAGATAAAGGATGATCAAGCTAAGGATACGACTCTTATGAAAGTAAAAAAATGAAGTGATTCAAGGGAAGAAACCGGAGTCTAATCTCACCGGAAATGGAACGTTGAGATTGGTACTCATTTACGTGTGCCAAATATTGATAAAATCAAGAAAGAAATCTTGGTAGAAGCTCATTATACACCTTACACTTTCATCCGAAGCTACCAAGATGTATAGAGATGTCTCCAAAATATTCTAGTGGTTTGGCTTGAAGCAAGATGTAGCAAAGTTCGTGTAACAGTACTTGACATGTTAGCAGGTAAAGATCAAGCACTAGAGACCATCTGGTTTGCTAAGATTGTTGTTGATTCCAAAATGGAAGTGGAAGCACATCGCCATGGATTCTGTTGTCGGTTTACCCTTGTCTCAGCAAGGCAACGATGCTATTTTGGTGATTGTGGAACGACTTACAAAATCAGCCCACTTTCTTCTCATGCGAATGACTCACTCGATGGAGAAATTGTCTCAACTGTACATAAATGAGATTATACAACTTCATGGTGTACCAGTGTCGATTGTATTAGGCCGAGACCCAAGGTTCACATCATATTTTTGGAGGAGCTTAATAAAGCTTTGGGCACAAAGTTGAACTTTAGTACCGCCTTTCATCCTCAAATCGATGGCTAATTGGAGCGAACAATCCAAACATTGGAAGATATGCTAAAAGCTTGCATGCTAGATTTCCAAGGAAGTTGGGAAAAGCACATTTCATTAGTGGAGTTCGTCTACAACAACAGTTATCACTCCACTATTGAGATGACTCCATATAAACCTCTATATGGAAGAAAGTGTAGATCTTCATCGCATTGAGATGAGCTTGGTGAGAAAGTCTCGGACGAAATTCTACAATAGACCAAGTAACACCATCAACAAGATAAGGCAGAGTATGAAAGTTGCACAAATTTGATAGAAGAGGTACGCCAGTAATCGATGAAAAGATCTGAAGTTTGGAGTTGGGGAGAAAATGTTTCTCAAAGTTGCAACATTGAAAGAGGTAATGAGATTCTATAAAAAGCAGAAGTTAAGTCCTCATTATATCGGACTTTTGGAAATACTAAATAGAGTCAAGATTTTGGCTTATCGTTTAGCGCTACCTCCCAAGCTGTTTGGCGTTGATGATGTTTTTCATGTGTCCATGCTATCGAAGTATGTGTCTGATCCCTCACACATCATCGAGTATGAACCGCTGGAAGTATACAAGAACCTAACATATGAGGAGAAACCACTGAAGATCTTGGATCGAAAAGAGCAGGTACTGCGAAATTGGAAAATTTCACTCGCGAAAGTACTCTAGAGAAACCATGCAGTTGAAGAAGTAACTTAGGAACGGGAAGACAAAATGAAAGCCAAGTATTCATCTTTGTTCAATTAAGAACTCTAAATCCTTATATTTAATTTTAAGGAAGAAATTTTTTTTTTAGGAAGGGTGAGTTGTAATATTTATTTACTTTTGTGTGCAGATGACTTTTGGTCAAAGTTAACCTTAGCCAAAGTCAATTTGATCAAAGTTAACTCTATTCAAAGTCAACGAATAGACCGGTAACTGCCAGGTCATGGTTTGCTTTGGTTTTAAGTTGACTAAGATTGGCTTGCTTGATTTTCTTGTAACTATATGTAGGTGTGCTTGTATTTGCTAGTCAATACTGCCACATCATAACCTAGACTGGCAGAGGACAGACATAAACTTTTTTTTTTCTATACATATGGCATGTGTAGGAAGGGGTTTTGACTAAGTTCAGTTAGGTGCATTGGGATTACTTGAAGAACAAATTTGACTTGGTTAAAAAGTGGTTTAGCTTTTGCCACCTCATTAGACCCTAGCACTCACTATTTAAAGCACATTTAAAGTGATCCAAGCCTCATTTTACACCCTAGACAGCCGGCCACACCATTTTAGAGAGAGAGAGAAAGAAGAAGAGAGTTTGGAGGAAAAACCAAGTGCTTTTAAAGAAAAGGCAAGGAAACTTCAAGAAAGGAAGAGAGCAAGGGGAATCAAGCCATATACAACTGCTGTCTTGGAGTTTTGGGCTTGCTAATCAAGGTGTTTAGTAGAGTTTTAAAGCAAAACAAAATTAGGGACCCTTACCCATTTTTGATTTGGTTAAGTTTGAAGGTTCTAAGCATGTTTAGCTTTAGATCTAGCTAGTTCTTTTCCTTTTCTTTGTGTGCAGTGAATTTCTCTTTTGAAATACTATCATTTGGTTGCTGTATTGTTATATTTGTGATGATGGATATGTGATTTGAGTGGAGCAATGCGTGATCTAGTCTTGTAAAGAGCTGAAAAATACTTGAGCTATGATATTCTGAAATCTTTGTGAACTTTGACTCAATGTAACTCTGGTTTTGTGTGTCCAAAATTTTTGGAAATTTTTCTATAATAAGTTGGATGTGATATGAATTATTTGGCTTTTGAATCACTAGATTTAGATTCGTATTGAGTGAGAACCAATTTTTACAAAATAATTGGATGATTGGGAATTTCTGAAAATAATTTTGTATACTAACCCACGGATTTTACTAAGTTCAATGAGCTTTTAGTTTTATTGATTTTAGGTTCATATTTTTCCCTTTTAACTTAATGAGTCACGGTCAGTTTGAATTTTGAATTTTATAAAATGGAGTTTATGAATTTTACAAGTTCTAGAAAAATCCTGAAACAGAACAACACTCTTGTACCATAGGATTCCACTATTTTACTAAGGTTCTAATTTTTCTTAATTTTGTGGCATATTTTTTCCCAATACTATATTAAGTCTTGGACATATTGGTTTTGGAATCATGGAAATCTACATTAGAATGAGTTAGTTATGATTTTTACAAATTAATTGAACATGCTTAAATTAGTTTGATTTAATTGACACATTATAGTGAATACTTTATTACTAGTTTTAAAAGTTGGTACCTTTTTCTTGATTCATTCTCTTAATGCTAACAAATAGTAAAGTAAAATTTTGAGGTTTAATTAAATTACATTTTTAACTCATTTTTATTAAGTTATTTTACTATTTAATAAACAAGTTAATTTCACTTAAAACGCTTTATATGGAAGGTTATTTCCTAATGCTTAATTTCTTTCTTCTTTTACACTTTAATTTCTTATTAAAAGCTTGAATTCGTTTTAATATATACAATATCTATACCACATTTTGGATTATATGTGATAAGGTGTGATATCTTTCTTTGAATAAGTTTGACTGGATTGGATACTATTTATGAATGGGCTGTGATTTAGTTATTGAATGCTTTGGATTCTACATGTGCTTTATATACAGAATTAATGCTAACCATTGTTAAGAAAATCATGAGCATTTATATGCATTGAAGTATGCCATAGAACTTTTTGGCCTCTACATAACTGAATCGATTTTCCCATGAGAATCATGTGTTTGAAAATTTTGAATTGAAAAGTCATGGCCATGCATATGTAGGCATCTGTATTAAGTGAATGGAGCTTATATGAATGTGTTAAGTGAATCGTTTAGTTGAGGTCCCACTAACTACTGAGTGGAGAGTTTGGATTTTCGTATGCACGCACATATGAGCGTATTGGTGTATATGGTGGTTGTAATCCCAGCACTTGGATGATGTGGATGAAAGTGATTCTCTTCCCCACTCTCACCGTTTCCTCTAAATGATTAAGTGTAAAGAGTTTCCTTGAAAGTATGACTGTGTACTACTTTGGGAAATAACAGTTGCCGATGGGTAACTAGCTCCAGCATGACTATGAAGAGTTGGACTCAGACGTTATAATTAATGAAAAGTCCAACGGACGTTCATTTTCTAAATCACTGAGTAAGAGTTTTGAAAGAATGATGCTTTTCCTCTGGTTTTAATTAAAGACAAAATCAATTTTGGAAAAGTATGACATTTTGTTAGCATATTGCGTTGCATTAGCATGTGCATATTGGGAACCTACTAAGTGATTTCCACTCACTCCTATTTGGCTTTCCTGTGTATAGGTAACTCCGAAAGCCTAGCTTAAGTGGTTTGGCAGTGACATGGCAGACTAGTAGAGAGAGGCATTAGTATAAATAAATTCTGCATTTTATTTTTCTTTTGGACAATATAAAGCTTTGATTTACTAGATAGTATTTTTCTTTACGTTGTGAGTCTTTTGTATAGAACCTTGTTTTAAATTTTTTAAAAAAAATACTTTGGTTTTCTTATAATAATAAGGGTTTGATTGTATCCTAAAGAGTAAAGAACAATTTTATTCGAATATTAGTTTTGTCCAAAAGGGACCGTTCTTTTATAATTCATTTCAATTATGTACCATGGTAACATTTTTTAGTCGGGTCTCCAGACTTGGTTAAAGGGGTGTTACATGGTACATCAAAAACTCTCGTGCTACAAAGGACGGTAAATAAATTTCTACACTGTATTATTGTTACATGTATCATTGTGGTCAGTTGAACATGTCACTATTCTAATAGGTGGAATGATACCCATGATAGGCATTGTTTTGCATAAAGGCTTCATATATTTAGTGGTGATTTCTGTGGATGAAGAAACATGAGACACCATATATGAAGCTAAATTCATAAAGTAGGTGCACACTCTATTTTTCCAACATAAGTTATAATGAGAAGTAGAGTTTGTAGATTATGTTGATACTTAAAGTCTAAACGAGCTTTGGACTCGTTCATATAAATGAATATATCATTATAATTCAGCTTCATTCTTGATAGCAGGTCAAGGAGAGGTGAAGCCATTAAATAAAAATGCTGGGGAAAGAAGAATAGCTTGGTACATCCCAAACTGTCATGCTACGAAGGATGGTAAATAAATCTCTACATTCCATTGGCTGTTTTTGTTATCTATCCCAAAATATGGAAGGTCCATACACGCCAACACTTTAGAAAATTTCTTGATGACGAAGTATCTCAGAGCATCACCATGGGGAGCATCATTAGGAATTGTAAAGAAGCAATTATTGTTAAGACTGTGAGAAGGAAGTGAACAATGATAGACATTTTAAGAGAGATCCTTGCAATTATAAACGAATATGAAACAGTCTTGTGCAAAGTGCATAACAAACAATGATCCCTCACATTTCCCTAAGTGTTCATTAAGTCATTCATTGCAGCTTGCCTCAAAGAACTAGTACTTTGAGCAAACATCTCATCCAGTTTCTAAAGCATTTATACTCCAACCAAGATCTGAGATATTTCTCCCTTCAAATGACTAGCAACACTGGCAAGAATATAGCAGCGAACCACTACATTTGCCTTTGCCCAGTCATTATAGTTCTTTTGTACTTGTTCGGAGGCATCAGCCTCGGGAACATCAGGCTTTGGTGATGTTATGATAAATTTGAGATTTTCATATTTCAAAACGATGAATAGGTTGGTTTTCTATTCGTTATAGTTGCTACCATCTATGGGTTTTTGACTTAAAATTTGTTCAAGAGGACTAAAAGTTGATATTTTCTAAAATAAAATTGCACACTAGTATTAACACGTATTTGCACAATAAACTTAAAACGATAGTAAATCCCATAAACTATTTGTTCTATTTATTGTAAACAATTATTTAGTTTCCTTTATAAATACTCACGTTGGGCAAAATATTTATAATAAACTAAATTTGATTCTGAAATAAAACAGTGTCCCACTAAGTTGGTTCCTAGGAAAGAATAGGGAGTTATAAGCAGACAACTTAAATCTCATCCTCCTAAGACAGAACCTTCCTAGATAATGCAAACTTATTTCAATATAATTGTTTTATAAACTTTTGGGCCCTTAATTTAAAAATCATAGTCTCGTTGGGAGGGTAATAAATAAATTAAGTTTGAATATTATTAACCATTATTTTAATTTCAAATTATACGTTGGGCCGAACAATCTAATTAAAATTTTAAAAATATTTAAGGTTCAACCCAATAAAACCCAATCATGCTTATCCGTTGGGGCTTCACATGATTATTTTATTTTTGAACCCACAATAGAGCCCTTAGATTTTAAAATTAAATAAAGAATTAAAACCTTCACCATCCAATATTTTAAAATTAATTTGGGATTTGCTAAATTATTTTTGAAATAAATAATTTTCCATAATAATGATTAAACTATATTAAATCATAATAATTATTATGCACATGTAATTATTCAATGATGTAGGCTTATATGGCACCACCTATTCTATATGACATGTTATCACATAATATTATTTTGAACTAATATTAAATTATTCATAAAAGCTGTTAATAAATTAAAATTAAAAACCCAAATCCATGGTTTCCTAGAAAAAGAAAAATAGAGCCCAATTAAAATTACAAGGCTCAAATTACCCAATTTAAATAGTTGGCTCAATCTTCTTGTCCATCTTCTAATAGACTCCAGGGTATTGGGCATTTGTTGGGTTCAATTTCTTTTAACTAGGCTTAAAAGGCCTAAAAATTGTAAAAACCTAAAAAACACTAGCCCACCATGAAACCCTAGCTGCCACAGCCTCGATTTGTGTACCGTTTCAAAAATCCCTCCATAGGTAGAAGCCCAACATCCGGAGGAGTCAGCCACCAAAAGCAGCTGTCCAGATGACCACACATGCGCCTCCACGCACCGGCTAAGTGCCGTCGCGTGAGTCCCAAGTGCAACGGCTTTAAGCGGTGCATGTAGACACGTCTGGTGGTTTCTGAGTCTGACTTTTTAGTCATGGCTTCCTCTCTTCCTTGCGCTTCTAACGCCTTTGACGGTTCCTTGATTGGACACATGTAGCCTTCTCTGGAAGCCGAAATAGCCACGTATGAGATGCAGTATTTACACTTGTATTTTTTACTTTTTACATAAAATAAATTTTTTAAAAAATAAAATACAATGAAATCCAAAAAAATTAAATTAAATCAGGGAGGAAACTTGATCTTATGACCACCTTCCTATTACATCCCAAAAAATTAGAGGGAAAATCTACTATGGATCGGCTTACTTCAACATCCATTATGAACAAATAAATATACAAAACACATATTATTATGCAAACACATCACAATAGAAACCTAGGTGCCATATTTTTAATAATACATCATAAATCACATGTTATCTGAATCCTAAAATTCATATGAATTACACAGCATTAGCTTTGATACCATATGAAAGAAACACATACACAGAGACAGCGAAAGCAATAAAAAAATGCAATGTAACTCATAAAACTAAAAACTAAGAATTTAGGAATTACCTCTTCGCTGATGTGAAGATCTTCCAGCTGATCCTCCAATTCAGTAATCACCACTATAAATCTGCTACTGCATCTCGCGATCTACAATCTGAATCACATGATCGTTCTATCCACCGTCCAATCTTCCAGTGTTATCCTCAGATGTGATGGAGCTGTGTGTGTGGGCACAACGATCTATAAAAGTATTAGAACACAAAAGGAAAAAATAAAGAACATAAATGTTCTTTCTTTTCCTATGTTCTTTACAAACCACGCTAAAATATTTTTATGAAAAATTGTGTTTTTCCTCCTTTTTACGTCTGTTTTCTCTCTGTTTCCCAAACTAAAATTGAGCAACCGTAAAAGAAAAAACGACGATGTATTTTTATAATAAAACACATAGTTTTAAAGTAAAAAAACACATTTTATCTGATCATATCAGTTAAGATAATTAAAATTTAATTTAATTTAAAATATATCTTAACTGATCAAATAAGATATTATACAGAAAAAAAAAACAATTTTAATTTTAATCGTATTTTGTAACTGTGGGACCCAAGAGCATAACTAACAAGTATTGCGATGATCCTTTAGAAATTGAATCAAGCAAAGCTGAACCTCCGGATCCATCTGAGTGCCAATTTTAGTCGTGCGATCAAGGTGGTCCGAATCTAGTTGCATGTCTTCTAGATCCTCTAAAGCATCGATCTTATCCACTTGCGACATCCCTGACTTCTTTAATTGCTATTTGTGTTTTTCATCCATAGCCTTTATGTAGCAAATCCGAGCTATGGACAGGTCACCTCTCACTTCTTGCACCCTACCATTGGATGATTATTTAATCTTCTGATGGCAAGTAGACGGGATAACCTTCATTGAATGTAACCAAGGCCGGCCTAAAATCATGTTGTAGGTGGAGGGAGCGTCTACTACCATCATCTCTTTAAAATTTGAGTCTCCAGCTTTTCTATGACTGGCAGTATAATTTTTCCCATTGCTAGGCTCTCGTTTCCATCATACTCCACTAAAGTGGCTCTAGTGGGCTGCACGGTTGTGGGGTTGAACCCCATCTTATCCAAAGTGCTCAAAAACATAATATTCGTTCAGCTTCCATTATCTACCAATATTCGCTTCATGGTACCGTTTTCCACATCAAGCGTAACCATAAGTGTGTCATCATGTGGGTATAGCACTCCAGTGGTATCCTCGATTATGGAGGTTATAGGTGGATCATCATTCCGAGCCGTAGAAACCTGAGCTATGGATTACTGAGCATACCTCCTGTCCTCCCTGCGTTCGCCTCCACATGCTAACCCTCTGTGTATGGAATAAATGACTTTCCGAACCTCCACTTTGTTATTTTTCCAAGAAGGGGTTTTTTTTTCTTAGGGATTTCTCCCACGGTCTATCCAAGCCCCACTTGTCCTACTCTGAGACGAATTATTTCAAATATCCGCGCTTCAGTAATTCTTCAACTCTCTTACTTAAATCAATGATTGACAAACACCAATCAAACTGATATAATTACTGAAATGTCACTGGCCCTTTCGATAATTACCGAGATAACCCTAGAGTAAATAGACATTACCAAAATACCCTTCAAGGCAAAAGGTCAAGTACCAAACTACCCCTAGTTAAATCACCCAATCATATATATATGCATACAAACATCCATGTATATAAATATAAATAAGAATAATAGCATGTGTACATACTTATAAACACAATTATAAACACATAAAAATATATATAAAAATACACACACAAATATATATATATATACAAATATAGATATACACACCCATATATGTATATATATATTTTATATACATATACATGCACTCAGCACAAACTTATATATACGTATGAATATTTATATACATCACTGCATATATATATTCATACGTATATATAAGTTTGTGCTTGGGTGCATGTATATGTATATAAAATATACATATACATATATGGGTGTGTATATCTATATTTGTATATATATATATATATATATTAATACTTATTTTTACGCATAAATAAATATTTATATACATGCCCACATACAAAATACATTTATAGATATGTAATAAATACATACACAATATACATGCATTTTGTAAAATATAATTATAAATATAACTATATTAATAAAATCATAAATAAAATATAAATAAATATAATTGAATATATATATATATATATAACATAATATATAATATAGTATTTGGAAATGCAAATTGACCATAATACCCTTCACATTTTCATGATTTTCAATTTTATCCCTCCCATGGAAAATAACTAAAATGCCTCAACAATTTTAAAAATTTCAATTATATCCCCAATGTGTTAAAAGACTAAAATGCCCTTGACCCTTTTTTAAATTCCATTTATATCCCTTACATGCAAAAGACCAAAATACTCTTAACCATTTTTAAAAATTCCATTTGTGTCCTTATAAGCAAAATGACCAAAACACCCTTGAAAATTTTAAAACTACCCAAAATGCCCTTAACTTGTGAAAAGACTAAAATGCCCCTCACAATGAAAATTGGACATAAACACCCTACACATGGCCGACCGCTCTACATGTCAAAATCCATCAAATTTCTCACCAATACATGAAATTAACCATAACCAACCATCAATTTCAATATCCAAACATTAAACCACATTAATCAAACCTAATTTCAACAATTTCACAAAATATAAACCCTAAACAATTGGGGGTTTAGTCATACATTTAATACACAAGAAATTAAGCATATTTAATCATCCAACCATTAAGATAAAGCATGATTTCATCAATTAACAAAGTAAAACAACCTAGTTTACAAGGAAATCAACAAAGGTAGGTTGTCTACCTCTTTTCCAAGCTTTGAAAATCACCTCAACAATCTTCTTGAGTTCCCTTGAAAACCGGTTCAAAACCCTAGCTCCCTTTGAAAAATTCCTTGAATTTCACTAATTTCTCTCACTTTCTGTTTTAGGTTTTGAGTTTCTCTCTTTAACTTGAATATGGAAGGAAGACAAAATGAAAATGGTGAAGGAGGTGGCCCCTTTAGTTAAAAATATCCCCAATTGTCAAACAAAATAAAATTAACCTCAAGTAAAAATAATATATTTACTTAAAATAATAACATAATAAATAGTAGTCAAACTTGGATAAATTTTGACCAAGTGTAAAATGGGTAGAAAAAGTCCATCGACTCCTCTGTGGGTACTCTTGGCCCTCACAAAATGCCCAGGGAACTTATAAGCTGTTTGTTTTGGTGAAAAAGGCAAAACGACAATTGAACCGAAAACACGTCCAGAAATTGACAAATTAAGAAATAAATGTGGTTATTACAATCAAAGCCCACACCTTTTTTTCTCCTAGTATTAAGATTGCAAGTGGGAATGATCCACACTTTCTTTCCTTTCCCTCACTAACATTGCATGGGTAAGGGATTCAAAAAAAAAAAAATTCAATGTTGTACTTCACAGGAAATCTCTTTTTTTTTTTTCTTCCTTTATATTTTTCAATAAGATCAAATAAGTAATTATGTTAAAAATTTTCGTCAAATTGACCGACTATGTCATGTCAGAATCCAAATAAATAAATATATTTTTTATTTTTTAAAAAATTATTATACTAAATAGCCTTCCTGCTTAAAAAAAAAACTCCAGCTAAATGTTTATTTGAATTTTAATATGATATAATCTGTCAATTTTGATATAAAATTTTAACAGAATGACTTATTTAATCTTATTGAAAAGTATAAGAGTTGTAATTGTTCAAATTGAAAATGTAGAGATTATTGACAAAACACTTAAAATGTAGGAGTAATAAATATAATTAATCCAATATTTTGAATTGGTTGAAATGAATTTAAAATACCATAATGGTATCATAGATCTATTTATTATTTAACTTTTTTTAATAAATAAAAAATGATTTGATGTGTATCTTATCGTGTTACTCCAGTTTTGTAGGCTATTAAATATTTAAAATAACTGGTTTATGTTCCTAATAAATTTTTTTTATTGATGTATTAAATAAAATTGAGCATATGTGATATAATAGTATATTCCAAAATTAATGTTATATTCTTATAATAGTCTCTCAATCAATGTTCATAAAATGATAGTTTTGGATTTTTATATTTATATTTATTTTTTTTCAGGTAATGATATATATATATATATTTTTTTGGACTTTTCTTTTGCGAATCCCAAGCAAACATGATTTAAGAAAGAGTACCGACGGTGGAAAAGAAAGGTCTCTGAGAGTGATGGCATGGGAGGTCAGGCCCGAGAAGAAGAAGAATTCAGTGAGTGATGTTGTTAATTGTTCGAAAAATAAGGAAAATCCAGTTCCACCGACCTTGACCTTGTCTGGTTGCAGCAATACTACGCGGTTAATCTCTCCATATTTTCCGAATTACAAAGCAGCAAATGATTCAGAAATTGTAATCGTAGCTGCTAAGAAGAAGAATAAGAAAAGGGGTTGCCCAGATGTAGAGAATGCTCTGATTCTGAATGTGGAAGAGAATGAGGTAATACGCAACACAAAGAAGCCGAAACGACAGCGTTCCGTTGGTGTAGCCAATGGCGATATTTCGTCAGTGAAAGACTTTGGTGACGAGAAGAAAAGGGAATGCCCAGATTTAGAGAATGCTCTGATTGTGAATGGGGAAGAGAATGAGGTAATCCGCAAGATAAAGAAGCCGAAACGACAGCGTTCCATACGTGTGGCCAATGAAGATATTTCGTTAGTGAAAGACTTTGGTGGCGAGAACAAGAAGAGGAAAAGGAGGAGTGGAAACGACAGCGTTTGTTGCGTTGAGGCGTTGGAAGAGCAAACAGAGTTAAAAGCTGCCCAATTTAAAAATATTGAGGATGCGCTTTCACGTTACATTTACAAGGGAAGCCAGGCCAACAACTACAAGCATTTTGTAGAAAAAACGCAGCAAAGAAATGGGTTTGAAGAATTGGCGAATAAAGTGTCCAGAATGTTTCCTCTTACAAAGTGTTCAGTGAGAAATGAGGAGGTTGAGGAAAGTAAACCAAGACAATCAGTGAAGGTTGTCTCACGTTACTTCAAAAAGTGGGCAAAAAGATAAACGCAAACGCAAAAGTGAGTACTTCTCTGCTTCCCAAAAGCGGAATGAGGCTTACAGAAGGAGAAGTGAAGATAACACATGGGTGCCTCCTCGATCTGACTTTAATCTCCTTCAAGAGGACCATTTTCATGATCCCTGGAGGGTGTTGGTTATATGTATGCTCCTCAATCAGACAACTGGTTTGCAGGTCCTTTTTCTTTCTTTGTTTTCAACTGGTTTGCAGGTCCTTTTTCTTTCTTTATTTTCAACTGGTTTGCAGGTCCTTCATTTTCTTTGGTTTTAGCAATTCGTTATTTTTTACTGTGAGGCTCACACTGGTTTGACTAATTACAAACTTGGTTGTGTTTCTATTTATTTATTTAATTTTTCTGAGCAACTTTGTTAAACCAGGTGATGTTTCACTCATTCTTAACTGAACAATTTGACATATGTGTTGTGAATAGCCTTATTTATCGTTTACCAGTTTAAGACTAAGCTTTCATAGATTGAATAATAGATTGACTATGCTTTTCCTTTGTGATTTCCCATAATAGATTGAATGATTGTATTAATTATTTGAAGTGTTGATGGCTATTATACCTGAACTTTTAGGCTGTCTTTGGTAGGATGGATGAGAAGGTGGAAGGAGGGGGATGTGAGGGGGGAGGGGAGGCGAATGGAGGGGTGAGTTATATTGATCCCTCATGTTGTTTGGTATGATAGGAAGGAAAAGCTCTCCTACAAACCATCCAATATTGGTGGGATTCATTTGGAGTGATTGGTATGGATTCTCAATCCACTCACACATCCCCTCCCTCAACTGATCCCTCTTACCAAACAAGCATCTTATATTGCATCCCTCCTTTTCATCTCTCCTATAAAACATAGGCTTAACATTTATCTTTAGCTTAATTGTCTTATCAAGGAAACTGTGGATATTTCTCTTGTCAGTGCATGGTGCTAGTGATGGTATAAATTACCAACTGTAATTATAGCAATGTGGTGATTGTAGTCATAGTTGTTATGATGATGGTGGCAATGTTTATTTTGTTGATTGACAGGGAAAAAAAAGAGAAGAAAAGTGAGAAAGAAGAAGGGTGGGACATAGAAGAAAAGAGGTTGAAGAAGAACATTAGGATAAGTTACAATAGTAATTGAATAAGAAAACTAATGAAGAAACCTTGTAATAAACAAACAAAAGAACCTTAGTTAGTTAGAAAATTGTCCCAAAGATGTCCATAACCATGGTCTTCATAAGGTAGTGATAACTAACTCAATGAGGAAGAAAGATGAGGAAAATAGAATAAATTAAATGCCTATAAATTTATTCTGTTAGGAAAATGCAATTACAATAATTTGACTGTTCTGTTGTGTGTGATAACATGGAAAATGCAATTTATTGGTGAAATAATTATTAAAAATCTATTAGATTTCTGCTGAAATGCAATCTATTGAAGAAATGACTTATTAAACATTTGTAAAAAGTTTTGTGTCATTCTGCTGAAATGCAATCTATTAAAGAAATGACTCATTAAACATCTGTAAAAAGTTTTGCTTGATTTCTTTCCTGTAGAAAATTTACTAAACATACATTCAAAACCAGAAGCTTAGAGAGAGAGAGAGAGAGAGAGAGAGGGGGGGGGAGTGCTTAAAGATCTTTTGGCACAACAAGACTTATTTTCTCGACATAATTACCATTTCTTTTAAAGGAGAAAAAAAATCTTGGTATTTAAATTTTAGTATAATTAGTTCTTTTGGACATATTTAATGTCACAAGGTGAAGGGCAAGTTTTGTATTATTTTAAAAATCTTCATTAAGGTTTTTCTGAAAATTTTCCTTTTAGGTCACTGCAATCATGTTGGTTCCTCTTTAAATTTAGTTGCTTCCTAGATGTTATTTCTACATAAGTTTACTAGTTGATGGTTCAACTCACAAATCATGCATTATGGTTAAATTCTGGCACACTTGATTGTAAGGACAACTTTTATTGATATTGGGAAGCTAATTTATTTTCCTCTACTTGATTATGCTTCCAAATGTGGACTTATGTGTGAACTTTGAAGATCATTAATTAAGTGATTATTTGGTAACATTTAAGGTCCTGTTTGATAACATTTAAGTTTTTTTAGTTTTCTTTCTTCGTCTTTTTTTTCTCCTTCAAGCTTTTACTTGCGTTGTGTGGAATTGGCCACTTTGGATGTTAGTGTTACTTATTGTTAGACTTTTCAATCAACTATAAATTTGAAGGGAAAAGAAAAACACAAACACCAAATTAAAAAGATTTTTAAATGGTTCTTCAATTTGCTTTTTGTGTTTTTTCCCCCCTTCAACTTATAGTAATATGAGAAGACTAATTAACTCCAACTAACATTTGAGAAAGCAAATTACAAAACTACAGTAAAAGCTTAGGAAAAACTTAGAACATAGAAGCCAAAAGCATAAACGTCATCAAATGGGCCTAAGTTTTTTTGGTTTTTTCTTCCATTGATAGCTTCTTAGCTAGCTACAAGCTCAGGGAAAAACGAACATCAACTCCAAGTTGAAAATCATGTCAAACTGTTTATAAAATTGGGTTTATTTTGATTAAAAAAAAAAAATTTGGTCATTGGCTATCAAATATGACATTATCATTCATGTATGCTTAATCTTCTAAACCAAAAACATAAAATTTACTAAAAGAGCTCTAAATATGGTTGTTTGTTATCATTTAAGAAACTATTATGGTCGACATTTGCTATTTGTGCAGTCTAGATTCTCATGATACAGTGTTATTACAATATTGTTCTAAATTAATATTAAAACTTCTGAAATTAACCAATTTAAGTTACTTTACCATGGTTCTGCTTTTTAATTAATTTTTGTTTATCCCTAAATATGAATGATCCTTAGTTTTGGTTTAACGGGTTCCTTGGCTTGGTATGAGATTGTAGATGTGGAGAGAAACCTTTTCTATTTGGATTTGAAATTAGCAAAGTCAATCATTGTTGCTCCATATCCCTTGTGTCAATATAACTGTTACTCTTATGGTTAGTGGGCTATATTAATTTTAGATATTTTGGATCGTGAGTTGAAAAAAAGCATATATGGACTTAATTTTTGTTGTACCAATTGATGTGATTTAATTACATAAATAAAGAAGAAAGGACATTTGTATTTGCAGGCCAAAAGGGTTATATCAGATCTCTTCACTTTGTGTCCCAATGCAAAAGCTGCGACTGATGTTGCAACGGAAGAAATAGAAAAGATTATAACATCTCTTGGTCTACAAAAGAAAAGGGCAGTGATGATACAACGCTTATCTCAGGAGTATTTGGGGGAAAACTGGACCTTTGTGACTCAGCTGCATGGTGTCGGCAAGTAATCTCTAATCTTGGACTTTTCAATTTTTGTTTTATTGTTATTATTTATTATTATTATTTTGGTAATTTTAAGGATTCTAAATTATATTTCCTCTAGAGTTTTGGGGTTAGTCTGCTAAGAGATTCAAGATCTAAATGCTTGAGATAAAACCAGTGAATATGCATGCCACGCCATCTATGATTTAACTTTAGTTCTCTCTTTCTTTCTCTCTCTTTTATTTATTTTCTCTTTTATTTTCTTGTTCTTATTTGGCGGAATTTAAGATTGCATGACACTGATAGCGTTGGCAGTCTATATTTCTTGTTAATCATCAGTATCTTGCAAATTCTGGAATGTCGAATACCTAAACAACTGTTCAAACTTAAAACATCACTTTGTTCCCTGCATATGGAATTTATTCAGAGCAGCTAGCTGGTATTTATGGCTGAGACTTTGCTAAGTTCATCTTGCACGAGTTCTAAAATTTATCTAGAATGCAATTTATACTTTGTTTTATTTCTAATTTCCTCAATGTTTTGGCCAGGTATGCAGCTGATGCATATGCAATATTTTGTACAGGGAACTGGGACCAGGTAAAACCTAATGATCACAAGCTAAACGATTACTGGGAATTTCTCTGCGCTAATAGACATGCATTGTGAAAAAAGATTTTTGTTTGGAACACACAAATAGTTCTCATGCGTTCTGGAATCAGTTCTTAAATATATGAATTTTTAAGCTTTTGTATGTGGGCAACAGAAGCAGTACTATGCCTTTCTGCTCAATTTTGTTGATGTTCATGAATTTAGCTGGAATCTTACTACAGGTTTCTATGCTTTTTAATGTCATATTCGAAATTTTAGCTGGAATCCTACTACAATTTTGTAAATAAATTGTATATTTAATAAAATCGAACAAGAGAAATTAAATAAGACATGACGATCAAAAAGTATACAATATAAACATAATAATAATTAGGATTCAATATAATTTTAAGTAACTGTCCAAATTTAGATTAGGGGCCCTTTTTATCATGAGGAGCAATTTTTAATTTTCTTTTTAATGAATATAAGTGGTGTTTGGTAAACTGTTTTCTTTAATTATATATAACAAAATAAATGTGTTTTTAGACATTAAGCGCGAAAACGTCTTTAAAACATATGATTAAATAACATTGTTTTCGGTGATAATTTCACTTTGCCCCCAAATATTTGAAACTATCCCATTGATTTCTAAAGTACAATTTGCCTCACTAAAGGGGCATATGTGCTTGTGATGTTCAGAAATTTTGGGGCAAAATTAATAAAAATAAATGAATAAATAAATAAAATGAAAATAACCATCTCTTGTTACTATAATATATGTCATGCAAAAGACAATATCATTGTCTTTGAATGTGCAGGTATGTCATTCTAAATATAAAATTGAAATTATATAATTGACATGAACAAATTTAAAAAAAAAAAAAAAATACTAAAAGCTACGGAAATAGTCTGTGAAGAAAACTAACTAGAGAAAATAATTCTACATTGATTTATTGAGCTAGCTGGGGGATTTTCACATTAAGTTTCCGTTCTGTCTTATAGACTTCTCGCTCACTTGACAATAACATCCTATTCCGCTCTTTATGCATATGATTTGACCAACTATGTGATGAAGACAACGATTAGATAAGTTGTCTATCAAATATAACTGACTTATCTAGGCTTAGATGTGGCTGTCTTTTGGTTAAATATCAATCATGTGGCTGGTGTTGGCCGAACTTTACAGCTTTCGGCCTAATTATTTCAACTTTCTTAAGTCCTAATTTGGACCTCCACTTTAAATGTGTGTAACCTCGGAATGCAAAAAGTTGAAATCTCAGGTAGACTTTTTCCTCTGATATTTAGGTTGTTCAAGCTTTTCAACCTTGATAAAAAGTATATTGGAATGCTTGATGTTCCGCTTTTGTCCCGGCCTTGATTCGGCCTCATTCATTTCATTCTTATATTCAATTTCAATAATAAGATCACTACCATCATTATCAGAGTCAGCTTCATAATGAAAGTTCTCAACATGGATGGAGTCTAACTCATTTAAATCAATCTCAACAATTTCACTATGAGGTCGGCCATGTCAAATTCAACATCCTCTGTCTTGAACATAAGCTAATTGACCGAATTAGTTTCTTTAGCCTTAGCCACTAATGTCATGGCCTTGTACTTGTCCAATGCATTTTCAAGCTACTCAAGTACTGGATTCCATCCTTCACACCAATGCTAGAATTCATCTCGGCTGTTTTCTTGTGCTTTTTCACTTCCTTTGATATTTTCTCAAATTACTTCACTATCCTTTCAAATGTCATGAAGAAAATCAGCGTTCAAGCTTTGGCCACTTGACTCAGTCATGAAATATCATGATGATTCAGCTTGGCCACTCATTAAACTCTGGCCATTCCGCTTGGCCTCACCTTGACTCTCCATCGATTCTGACCATTTGGATTAGCCTGATAATATTGTGGGACTAGATTTCTATAATCATAGTCATAATACCAGTTCTGGCTATGGTTTTTACAAGTCTGACTATAAAAGCCATAATCATTATTTTCACTATAGAAAGCCATGAGCCGTAATCATTATTGTCTATCATGCAACATTACACTTAATTGAAATATTATTATTTGATGTTTATTATTGACGTATTATCTTATGTTTATTTTGGCCAAACTGAAATATTATTATATATATATAAGAATTATGCATAACTCAATATGCAAAAACTTTCAAAAGTAAACAAGATAAATCGTACTAAGTTGCCATATAACCATTATGGTAGTCAAAACCCTTTGTTTTCCACCAAGTGAATAATTCAAAGGTTTGAAATATTTATTTTTGAAATTTTTTTATTTAATGATTATATTGTAATTGTTATTTATTTGTTTATTTTTTTAAATATTAGGATCATCCTAAAGGGCAGCTCCAAGGGGAAGTGTATTTATTCTGTAACACTCCCTTACCCATGCTTAGGTTCGCGAGCAAGGTGTGTTAACCTTAAGAATTTTTTTTCCTTTTAAATAAGTATTCAAAACAATTTGACAGCTAACGCAATTTCAAACAAACCAAAACTGGCATTAAAACCCCTCGTTACTCTTTGGGACCATTTTAACAAACCACAACTATTATTAATAAAATATATATAAAGATAGTAGGAGTACTCAACCCACAACATAACAAAAGAGTATATAATAAAAGACAGAGTATCTAGCCCAAAAGTGATAAAAAGAAATGCAGAAAAACTCTGTACATTGTTGTGCCTCTCCAGTCTCATGCCGCCACTAATCTCTACTGAGGAATTTTAGATTTACCTGCCATACAGGGCAAACAACTATGAGTGAAAAATATTCAGTAGACAACCATATGCATATATCAAAACCATGTCATGAAGTGTAACACCGTACACCTAAAATTAACATTTTTCCATATTTCTTTTAAATCGAATAATCCACTTTCTTTCTGCATTTCGTGCACAAAACACCACACCTCTGTAGTATGTGGATGAACCACTGTTCCAAGCAACCCACCGGTATGTGTGGTCAGTGATTCATAGAGCGACTACAAATCAAGATTTGAAACCATACACCACGTCGTGCAATTCATTTTGAAAACACAAAACTCTAAGGAAAAATCCTTCATTTCACATAAAACAATAAATCTCATGAATTACTCTATGCAAATGAATGTTTATACCACAATGTACAGGTAATATCAAACCACGTAACAAAACGCATAATTATCAAACCATCATATTCCAATCGCCATAACTACCGAATTGCCCCTATTCAAACCAATGAATTCTCATTGCCAACCACAAAATGTAATTATCGAAATACTATTGGCTATCTAAGGAATTACCAAGAAATCCCTCAAGTAAATAAAAAATTACTAAAATACCCTTCAATAGGTACATGGTTAATTACTATTCTACCCTTGGTAAAAATAAACACCTACAGTAAATTTCACCAAACACATACGTACAATCAATCATGAACACATGTACGCATTCATGCATATACACATTTATAACCACAATTATAAATGCACATAAATAAATAAATACATATATAATTATACACACATATAAATACACATTTACATATGTATATACATCTACAAATATGTACATACACACCCATATATGTACACATGTATTTTATACACATATACATGAACACAAACACAACTTATACATATACATAATTATATACCCATGCCTCTACGTATAAAAATACCTTTAAGTATAAATAATCAATTAATTTCCAATGTAATACGTAATTAATTATTTTAATACATAAATCTTTCCAAAATACCCTTAGGTCTATTTAATAAATACGTATATAAGATACATAGATTCTATAAAGTATATTTATATTTATTATTACACAAACACATGTATACTTAATTGTATTTATGAAAATATAAATAATAGTAATAGAAAATACTCATATGTATGTATGTATATATATATATATATATATTAATTAACAAATAGTAATTTAATATATATACTAAAATAACTTGGAAATTCGAAAATACCACAATACCCCCTCCAATTTTAAATATTTTCAACTCTACCCCTCAAGTGGAAAATAAGAAAAATACCCTCAATAGTTTTGAAAATTATATTTACGTCCCCACATGTCAAATAACCAAAATGCCTTGACCTTTTTGAAAATTTCATTTATGTCCTTTACATGCAAATGACCAAAATGCACTTAAATATTTTCAAAAATTTCATTTGAGTCCCTTACATGCAAAATGGCTTAAATACCCTTGAACTTTTTGAAAATTTCCAAAATACCCTTTACATGTGAAATGACTAAAATACCTACACATGTAAAATTTTACACATAGCTACTCTACAATGGCTGGCCCCATACATGTAAAAATTTCATTGATTTCTTCACCAAATCATCAAATTAAGCATGCCAAACATCAAATCCACTAACTAATTCCAACAAATCAAACTTAAATCCAACAATTTCATGCTTTAATCAATAATTTCACCAAAACCTATACCAACACAATTGGGGGTTTTAACACATACTCAATACACATTAAATTAAGCGCAATCAACCATCAATTCAATGATCACAAGCATGAATCCATCAAGTATTCAAGTAAAACACATGATTTACATGAAAAATCAAAGATAAAAAGTTGCCTACCTCTCTTCCAAGCAAGTTTCCAACACTTCCAAGCTTTGAAAAAACCTTTAAAACAAAGTTAAAACACTTCCCCAAGTGGCCAGCCCCTAACCTCCAAGTTTCAATGGAAATTTCTTTGAATTTACAATTTTTCCACACTTTCTCTCTCTAAACTTTGCTCTCTGTCTCTAAAATGAAATTAGAAAGCAAGACAATGGTGAAAAATGGGAGAAGATGGTTGGCCATGAAGAGGTAAAAGGTCAATTGACTACTTAAAGTAATATTAAATTAAAGTTAAAGTAAAAAAAAATGATATTTACTTTTATTAACAAAATAATGAATAGTAAAAGTCAAATTGGTCAAACTTTGACCAAGGTTAAAATGGATAGAAAAAGTTCCTTAACTCCTCACAGGGTACTTTTGGCCCTCATAAAATGCATGGGGAACTCAGAAGCTGCTCATTTTGGTGAAAAAGGCAAAACTGCTATAAAATTGAAAATGCATTCGAAAATTGACAGTTTCGGAAAAATAACTTGGTTATTACAGCTATTGTGACGACCTGAGTGGGCAGGTACAGGAGGCACCAACAGCTACCTGATGTCCGATCCCACATCGTTTGGTTCTTTAAGAAAAGGTCTAAAAGGAAAGAGGGTTCCTTCATAACAATCGAAACATTTTCAGAGCGTTTGACTAAGGGGTTCGTAGGAACTCTAAAGTTTAGCGTGGTTAGTGGGAGCAATCCTAGAATGGATGACCCCCTGAGAAGTTTAACAAAACCCTATATTGTTGGTCGTGTAGTGGTTAAATTGGAGACAATATCGGTTGGAAAGGGACTCGGGGACCCAGTAGAGGGCGCTAGACTGAGGAGCCTAGTGGGAGGACATTCATTTTAGCTCTAGAAAGTTATTTGGATAATAATGAAGTCAAGGCTCAATATGTAGTGTGTGTGTATATATATTAATATAAAAGTCTATTATTTTTTATATTATATTTAATTCTTATAAACTAGTAGATTTAAATTTAATATATAAATTTATATGTTTTTATCTATGTATGTGTATACATATATAGACAATATATTATTTTTGTAGGAGAAAATGGAGAATATTCTCAATTAGGAGCCCAAAGAAGGTTATCAGCCACCTACTCAATTAGAGATCAGTCAACAGGTTTTAGGAACACAACTTAGTTGTTATTGTAGATTGAGTCATGCTCCAAAACCACTTACATCTTCTAGGACTTCAAGGCAAGTTAATCAATAAGGTTTAGATAAAGTGACATAATTGTATGAGAAGGTGCAAGAACTACTAGCCAAAAGTGAAGAATTTCACCAATATAGCCATATGATGGAGAAGATGCAAGAATTCATCTTGTTCTACTAACTCATAGACAATTTAATGTCAATTTCCACCACCTACAACACTTTGAGTTGTTTTACACTTCTCGTAGAACTTTAACAATTTAGTCATATTTATATATTTTAAAATTTTTATTTGAAAACACTAATATATAGTCTTATAATGTATTTAGTTTGATATATTTGTGTGCTTTCAATTAATTACATTTACAAATTATGAGTAACATTTTATAATTAAATTTTAAAATTTGTAATTAAAATAAAAAATTATCTAATCTAATAAATTTAACATTTAAACATATATTGAATTATAATTGTAGTATAAATTATATGGGCGACAACAATTATAATTCAACAATTGTAGACTTCTAGCAATGAAAATTAGTTCATCGTTGAAATATTTTTCCAATGACTTTTACAGTTTGTCGCTGATTGTTTTAGGCGACAAAAACTAACATATTGTTGCAGTATATGTTATATTTCAATGAGGCCGATTATATGTGACAAAGTACGAGTTTCGATGCTATTAATGATAAGTGATAAAAATTCACATTTCCTTGCCACATATTTAAATGCACATTACATTGTTGTACGATTTATACAATGAAATCTGTAAATCATCACTAATAATGTCGCTCAAAAAATATTCAAATTTCATTGAGGTATAATTTATATGATATGACCTCAAATATCATCGCGGTATAGTTTAGATGGCACACCAAATAGTTTGTCATGACAATTGGTAAGCATCAAATTACAATATTACCGATAAAACTATTTAGCGACGAAATTGGTATAGGCGATAATTGTTTAGTTCATTGCTAGCTTTAGCTACGAATTTTTAAAAATGGTTGTAGAAAAGAAAACACATGGCGGCTTTAGCAAAAACCTAGCGGCAATTTTTTTTTTCATTGCTAAAACTATATGGTGACAAATGTCAATGTTTTAGCAACAAAAAAATTCACAACTTAATAATGGTTTTATTGTAGTGCCTTCTCCTCCTCCCTTGCAACATCTTCTCCTCCTCCTTCCATACAAGGTATATATTTGAACAATCTAATTCTCATATATAATACCATAAATATGCTTTTATGTAAAGATAAATAAATCACAACCTATAGATAAACTTACCAAAACAACATTATTATTAAACAAATGAATTTCAAAAGTTAACATATTAGAGGCGTTCTTTTTTCTCGACATCTAAAGTTCATGCTATACTAAGCTAGACAATTACCTGAGAGATATGGATCGTTTGCTTTAAACTTGATCCAAAGGACTGGAGAATCAGGAACCTTGCTTAGGGTGTATTTGAATTGATGTTGGCTTGTTCGACTTGAGTTGTGTCTGTCTAAGTTGACATGGGACTAGAGAGAATGGATTATAGTAGAAGCGCCGACATTGCTGCCGATGCCTACCCTTCAATGCCCAAGTCATTATTTTGCACCGAAGGTAAGTAGGAATAATATACAGTGAAGAGTTAAGGTATGCTCTCTTTTTCAAAGGCTGAGTAGTGTTCTTGGAAAGCACTTGAGGGGTTCACTATTTCTCCAAGAGTGTAGTTAGAGGGAAACCAATAAGCCTTTATCTTTCTAGGTGAGAGCTAGAATCCACTAAGTGGTGGTTAAAGAATGAGTTATGGGATTCCAAGTATATATGTGTTTGAAAGAGAGTGTATGTTACCTTATATAGAGGAATGATGGTGTTAAGATAAGTGACATATGGTAGAATGCCCTCTATTAGGATCCAGCCATGTATCCTCCAAATAGAATTTAGGGACCTAACTGAGGTGGTTGTAAGGGATTAAAGAGGCAAAGTCAGGTTGGCCAATTTGACACCTTAAGCCACCAACCTCTTTAGGAGTGCTACATAGTGGTGATCCATTTTCCAGCATTAAAAATGGAGCCTGACCTCGTTGGTTGGAGCTTTCCCTTTCCCACATATCTTGCATAGTCAACTTTTCCTTTTTGTGTAAGGGTTGAGTTGGACACTAGTTGCCTTAGGTTAAGTAATTACCATTTTAGATAAAACTCTCTTTTGTCTTCCTAAGTATGATTTCTTATTTAGTGTAGAGGTTGTAGGTTGTGGGAGAAACTTGAGATAAAGGTTTAGTTTAAAACTTTAATTTCCTTCTACCCAAATTGCACTAAATGCCTTTTGATCCTTGTGCATGTGGGTTTATAAATGGGGAAACTAGACACCTTAAGGACCACCATGGTCTTTCCATCAGGTGATTGGCTTAAGTATGGTTTTTTCTTTAGTGTAGAGGTTGTGGCTTGTGGGAGAAACTGAAGAGAAGTGTTTCCTTTTTAAAAATTTTATGGGCTATGTTGTAACCCTCCCCGGCTCCCTCATCCCTTTCCAATCGATATTGTCCCCAATTTAACCACCGCACATCAAACGGTATGAAATTCTATCAAACTTCCTAGGAGGTCACCCATCCTGGTACTACTCCCACTAGAGCACGCTTAACTTTAAAGTTTTTACAAACCTCTTAGTCAAATGCTCCAAAAAGACCTCCATTGTTATAAAAAGGACCTTCATTCCTTTTAAACCTTTCCTTAACCACTCAGGCAACGTGGGATTGGACACTAGGTAGCTGGCGGTGCCTCCCGCACCCGCCTGTTCAGGTTATCACAATCCACCCCCTTAGGGGCCTGACGTCCTCATTGGCATGCTTCCGACTGGGTACATGCTCTAATACCACCTGTAATACCCCCCATTAGACTCCCATGCCTCCCATACCTACCCATTTAGGTCGTCACAATCCCACCCCTTTAGGGGCCTGATGTCCTTGTCGACATACTTCCAGCTGGGTACAGGCTCTAATACCACCTATAACACCCCTCACTTGGCTCCCGGAGCTAACGCCCTCTCCTGGGCTCCCTGGTCCATTTCCAGCTAATATTATTCCTAATTTACCACCACACGTTAAACAATATAGGGTTCTATCAAATTTTTCAGGAGGTCACCCATCCTGGTACTACTCCCACTGGAGCATGCTTAACTTTGGAATTCTTATAATCCCCTTAGGCAACCGCTCTGAAAATGCCTAAGTTGTTATGAAAGGGACATTCATTCCTTTCTATCTTTTCCTTAACCACCTAGGTGATATGGGATTGGACACTAGGTAGCTGCTGGTGTCTCCCACACCCGCCCACTCAAGTCATCACATATGGCCTCCCAAATGACCATGTTGGCCTTGGGTTTGTCATAGGTTAGTCTAAGGTGAGGTCGGACTTTTACCCATAATAGTTGGCGCCTAGCTCCTTAGGTTGAATAGAGGAGATGTGAGAAGCTATTTTCTAATAGCATAAGACCTTAGCTTGGACATTTTCCTTGACCCATGTTTCAAGTGTGCTTGTCTAAACTAAGGTTTGATTTCGTCCTTTGGCATTGAAAATAGTTGTTGAGGTTAGTTTTCTAACTTGAGGATGGAAGCTATTTTTAAGATTGGCCCCCATCCTAAGGTTAGAAGGTGTTGGTGGGGCTAGTATACTATTGTTGAGTTGGGTACGAAAGCTGTGAGATTTGATGCTCATTGGTCAACAAGTCCAAAGTGTCCCTCCATTTACTATAAGATGGGACCATTGAGGGGATGCGCCCTAAACCGCACTCATGTCATTTATGTCATGCACATCAAGTGATTGCTTGGGCTGACACAAAGGTGGACCGTCAGGGATCATGGGCTAGTTATGATTATGACACACATAGGAGAATTTTAAGTCATTTGATGGGCTACAATTACCAAGATCTTGTAAATATAAGTCACGTCAGCAACTCAAAGGCAAAATCTGAGCCGTTCATTTGAGTTAACGATTGGATTGGACTTAGGTATAAGTGGCAAAAAGTCAGAAGAGAGGGAAAGCATTGTTCCACCATTTCCTTTCTTTTTTCCATTCTTAGTTTTCTGCTACCCTTCATAACTCTAAAAAAAATTTTAGCCTCCCCCAATTTCAAAATTCAAAATTTCTTTTTTCCCTCTTTCCACCACCCTTTTCTTCACTTTTAGTGACATACTCCAATGACCAAGGAGCTTTGAATCACAAGTTTTCAGCTTGAACACAACATGTAAGTAGCTTGTTCCCCAATTCTCTTCTACTTTTTTGAATATTTGTGGCTTGTTGGGTATTTTTTAATCTATTTTCTCCATTTTCTAGCCTACGAATTAGAGAAGAGAGCGTTTAGTAGATTTGATTGGAAGAGACCTTGGGTGGTCTCAGGAAAACTTTAGTTTTTGGTTGAGGAGTTTTTAGGGCCTTGATGGTCTAGGTTTAAGGAACCCAAGTGAAATGAATGGGGGAGAAGGATTTTGAGGCATTTTGTGACAAAAGATGGAATTTTAAGGTGGAGATTCATGGATTTGGGGCCTTGGCCTAGCTGACTTTGGCCGTATGTGTTCAGTCCTTTGAAAAAGCCTCTCTCCCCCTCCTGTAGTTCGGACTTCAATAGTAGTTCAAACTCCCTAACCCGACTTGGCTTGGAGAGCCCATCTCTTACAATTAGCACCCTAGCCTTTAGATCCCTTCCCATGTCTTTCAATGAGGAGAGGGATGAAGGTCTCCAAGTAATTCTCTATCCCTTTATCATTAAGGGTCTGAGTTTGGGTCAAACTCAATTTAGTTTTTCATAAACTAAGGTCGAAGAGTTAGCTATCTGGATTATCAAGAATTAAGCTATTTACACCAGTATTTTGTGAGATATGGCCTAAATTCTGAACTTTGTTGGCATGGTCTTTGAATGCAGAACAATTGTGTTTTAGCCCCAAATATGACCTACTGAACTTCTGAACTGGATTTTCTTAATAATTACAATTTTGCAATGCATTAGGTCATATTTCCATTACGTTATGAATCCCATTAATTCACCTTCTAGATTGATAGGTACACCCATTTTATTAAACCTGTGTCAAGAACACAAATTTCAACTAATTTTTACTTTAAAACTTAAAGAAATTGCATAAATTAGAGGAATTAATAATATTCTTAAGTGTATAATGATGATTTAAACTTTAATAAACATATATTTTTAAGTGTTCATTAGGGTATTGTCGAAAATGTAGCCTTTATCGCCTATGCAAGAAATGAAGTACGAGAGCTGGAAAGTTGAAAGGAAGCAAGAGGATTTTTTGTTTTGGAAAAAATGGCAAGTATGAGTATGCAACTGCTAGACAAAGCCAAGAGTATTGTACAAGGTACAAGTGTGAGGAAGAAGGAGAGCCAGAATGTAAAAATGGTGCCCTCCCTTCAAATGTGAGGATTTATATTGGGATCACTCCCTAAACATAATGAGTCGACAATTGTATGTAAGAGTCATCCGAACTAAAGGGAGTGGGCCTCGACTATTGCTGCCTAAACATAAAGAGGTAACAGTTGTGATTAAGAGCCATCCAAACCGATGGGAGCGAGCCTCAACTTTTCATGATGATATAAAGGACGGGGCTTCGTGATGTATTAATACCTAAGAATTGTCTAAAACCACCTGTCTTTATCTACACATGGCATTCTTATTGATATTGACTAAAAATGGCTAGATAAAGATATGAGAGTTTATAGACTTTAATATTTAAAAGAGAATCAAATGAAAAAACTTTGTTTTTTTCACAAATCAAGAAAAAATAATAACCTCCCTCCTTAGATACGTCTCAAAAGTAAAATTACTCCTTACTCATCCATACTTAATTAGTTCTAGTTACAGCATGTTAGCTAGTTAGCCACCGAATATATATATATATATATATATATATTTAGAATTTATCTCCCTCTAATTAGATTTCAACATTACCTTTAATGTTTAAATATAGATACATAAGAGTCAATGGTCATGTGCCGACTAGTAATAGTCGTAGTTGAAATTAACTTATTATTTTTATTTTTTACTACAATGACTTACGATTTCTTAGGTATAACTTGTATAGAACTTACCCATTTATTATCAGAAATAGGATAAATGAATCCATTATCCAAAAGCTTAATGACTTCATTTCTCACTACCTTTATCATGTTAGGGTTAAGCCTTCACTATATTTCTCTAGATGATATAGTATTTTTATCTAAAAATTTTGTATGTGCAGATGAGAGGGTTAATTCCTTTTAAGTTAACTATTGCCCATCTTGATGCATTTTTATGTATTTTCGAAACTTTTATGAACTTACTTTCTTGAAGTGTGTCAAGCTTGGAAGAAATTATTATTGAAAAAGTTTCATTATCCTCCAGGAATGAATATTTAAGATCAAATGGTAATGGCTTCAAATCGAGTTTTAGTGGTTGAATACTTAAAGGTATAGAGACATTAGACTGCAATGGCAGTTCTTCAAATCTTGGTGTCCAGATATTTATCTTTGAATCCTGAAATACATTTAATAAAAAGAGTGTGTGTGAAATTTCATAATTGATATTGAATGTAAATTCATCAGAACTAATTAAACAGGTTTGTAGTGGGTCAAATAGATGAGTAGAGACAAATTGGTAATGGACAAGTTCATCAATGACATCCTTTTTATGCAAATCATTATTATCTCCATGTTGTTTCCAAATACTAAAAACATTCATTTCCAAAGTCATATTCCTAAAAAAAAGTTTCAAAATACCATTTCTACAATTAATTGAAGTTGCAAGAAATGTTTGTCCTAAAATGACAGGTATTTGAATTTTAGAATTATGAAACATGATGTGTGTCCAAAACTATAAAATCCACAGGGTAGTAGAATTTATCAATTTGAACTAAAACATCGTCTATAACTCCTCTAGGAACTTTAATCGAACAATCATCAAGTTGAAGTGTTAATGTTGTAGGTTTTAGTTCTCCTAATATTAATTGCTCATAAATAGAAAAAGTTAAAAGGTTAACACTTGCACCGAGATCAAGTAAAACATGCTCCACTTTATTATTTCCAATCACACATGTTATCATTAGACAACCAAAATCTTTATGCTTAAGTGGTGTGTTTTGTTAGATAATTGAACTTACATTTTCAGTTAAAAATGGTTTCTATTGTACATTCAATTTCCTTTTGACAGTACGCAAATTTTTCAAAAATTTTGCATATGAAGGAATTTGATTTATTGCATCAAACAAAAGAATGCTAACTTTTACCTACCTCAACACCTTAAAATTTTTAAAATTTTTATTCAAATTTTAATTGGTTCCAATCTTTGAGGAAAAAATGCAGGCAATGAATACTTATCCTTAAGAATAGGTTCCAGTTCATCATACTTACCATTACCCTTTGGCTCTAGAAGTGTAATTTTTTCGTGGTCTTTGGAAAAGATGATTTTGTCTATAACTTTTTCATTTCAAGAAGTTGAAATTGAATTGACATTTTTAGGCTGGCTCTCACTTGAAGTTGAAACTTAACATTGGCTAGCAGGATTAGGTTGAGGTTGAGCAGAAAATTTACATTTCTCTTTAGTGTGCAAATTTGCAGTCAAAGCAGAAAGCGTGTTCTTAATCTCATTGATAGCTGAAGTTTGATTGTTGATGGTTATTTGGCCTTAAATAAAGGCTTGCATTGTCTCTTCAAAATTCCTTAGACGTGATGATACATATGGAGGAAAATTCGATGTATCTTGAAAAGGCATTGTGTGAGCATTATTATCGTTCCTTCAGCTGAAATTTGGATGATTTCTCCATCCCGATTGTACGACTCTGAAAAAGAAGATGTAAATGGTTTTATAAAGTTATTCATAATATTTACTTGTTCATGTACAACTCTAAAAACATGAATTTTTGGACATTTATTTGTGAAGTGCCTTAAATCATCACAAATGCCAAAAATTTCTTTTTTTTAATACAGATTTAATTTCTTTTACTTTCCTGAATTTCATGGCTTTAATCTTCCTAGCTAAGCTAGCAAACCTAGTGTTTAAATCTTTTTTTTGACTAAGGTGATATTTACCCTTATTAGCATTTGCAAAATTGGATTTAATTGAATTTTAAGAAGAATTAGTACCATACCAAAATTGAGAATTCTTAGCCAAGTGGTTTAAATATTCTAAGGCGTCATTAGGTTCTTTATAAAAAAAACTCACCATTGCACATTGTTTATAAAACTTATTTCATTTCAAGTGTTAAACCTTCATAAAAGAAACTTATGATGTGCCATTTTTTAAAATCATAATGTGGGCAAGAATTTGAAAAATCTTTAAAAAGTTCCAAACATTGATAATATGCTTCATTTGAATTTTGAGAAAATTTTTGGATTTGTCTTTTGAAAGCATTAATTTTATGTTTTAGAATTTTTTTTTTAAAAAACTCACCTTGCATTTCTTGTCATGTACCAATTGGCCTTCGTTTCAAAGAGTTAAGCCAAGTTTTATTTGATCTTTTAAAGAAAAAGAAAACAATTTAAGCTCAATAATTTCCCAGTGTAATTTTGATCATTGAATGTGGTACGCACTTTCTTAAATTCTTTAACATGCAAATAAGTACTTTCAGATTCTAAGCTATGAAAATTAGGAAGTAATGAAATTATACACAATTTAAATATAAAATTACTAGCTTTGTGTGGAAAGATAAAACATGATGGATTAGAATTTCTAGGTGGTTGCAAATATTCAAGCATGATTCACAACGATTGATTTTCATAAAGCAGGTAGATACATGGTTGAAGAAGTAGCACAAGACTGGTCCTCCCAATTTCCACCCTCTTCCTCATCATTGCCTTCTTTGGCCTGATTAGCAGCTGCCTTTCTAGAGGTCTACCTTGTCTTATCCTCTAGCAGGATAAGAGACGAAGCCATTGTCAAGGGACTGACCTCATGATTAGTTGGAGATTTGTGACTCAATAGTTAGGGCAGCCTAGGCTTTAAGGAAAAGTGGCTCCAACGATACAACATCCAATCTCTCAAAAGGAAAAGCTAGGTCTCCACCTCGAGAAGGGCCTCCATTGTGAGTTGGAACTCGAGAGTAAGTTGGTCGTTCCTATCTCTCATCAAATCTATAATCTCATCATGCTGCTCTAGGACTTATGCCATTATGTCTTGGATATGATCACTTTTAGTTGCTCCTTAAATAAGTTGCACCAAGCCTTCCACTTCAAAGCTAACTCCTTAGACTTGGCCTTGTCCTAGTGGGTGGCGGAGTAAGCAGACTTCATCTTCTTATAGGCATCTAAGTATTCATTAAGGGCCTTATTGGTATTGTTCACCTCTTTGCTTAGCCTCTAGTTTTTGTTTGTCAAGTCCATGATTAAGAGAGCTACAGCTAAGGAACAAAGTGGTTAAAGTTGCAAAATAGAAATCTAAGTGCAAAAGAGTTCAAAATGGGCTTACCCTCACTGAAGTCCCAGCATAATCAGCCAACTGGTAAGTCATGTTTGCTCTCCTAGTATCCTCATGAATGTCAGGAGTTAAGAAGGCCATCATCTTTCCCAAGTATACCACCAGATCCCAAGCACCAACAATGGCCACCTCTTTGCCAGTCCTCTTTGAGCTAGAGATAGTAGAGTTCTTGCCCTTCTCAGTACTATCAGCCGTAGTGGTCGGTCCCTTATCTGATGTAATGACGGTCCCTATAAAGCCACAAATAACCATAAGAGGCAGAGAGGAACCCCTGTTCGTAGACAGGAAACAGCTGGCAAAGATAAACTTAGTGACCTTTAGAGGTTGTCTATTGGCCAGCTCGCAAAGTGTACTTCTCTGGCTCTGATTATGATTCACTATAAAGAAGAAAGAAAAAAATAAAGTTAAAAGTGCAATCATGACAACATAGTAGAAATTAAAAGAAAATATAGCAGATACTGCCTTGACAAGAGGTGCTTCCGCAGCTGCTGGAACGACAACCTAGTTTTTGTTTCCTCACTTTGGTTCAAATAGCATTGTACATATTCGACAAGTGTGTGGAGAATGCTTGCTTAGTGATAAGTCAATCTATGACCTTATACACTTGAGGGATAAGATGGAACCAGCCTGCCCTGTTGCCAACTCCTTACTTGCTCCCCATGAAAACCATTTCTTGGATTACCCAACTCCACTATAGCAACCTTAGTAAATCTGTACCCATAATACTACCCTAACATGTAAGACGTCCTAATGGAAAGGTGGTCCTTAACTCTGGCATAGAAGGCTCTTCCTCATGGACATGTATCCACTAGATAAATGTGCCTAGGACTACCAACCAAACACTAGGTGCTAGCTGGATAGGATGTAAAGGAACCTCCTCACAATTAGATTAAAGGGCACTCTAAGGCCACAAAAGAAGGCAGGGATGGTAATAACAATCTCACCTTCTTGAGGACAATGAAGGAATGTATCTTGTTCAAAGAGCTTAAGTGTAATGTTATTTGGAATTTTATAGTCTTTTCATAAGCTCCATAGGTCCACTTCTATCACAATCGACCTAAAACTTTTGATGCAACTCTTAAGTTCATCATCGGTCAGGCCTTCATCATGCATGCCTCCTCTAGCCTGGGCTTCCTTAGCCAGTCCTCCCTAAGCCTAACCTTCCATGGCCTATACTTGTTTGGCCCTATCCTTCTCCACATTGTCCACTTTATAACTGTCATTTTCAATAAAGGTAGCTCTCTCCAACCTTGCCCATAGAGTGTCATCTTCCTCTTCCTCATGATTTCCTCCTCTTCCTAGTTAGGTTCATCAACTAGTATGAGACTTCAACACCTAAAGGCCTCTAATGATGTCACCAGAGGAACCACTACTAAGGTACTGCTTGACCTCGCTAAGGGCCTACTTATGATAGGAGGTTCAGTCACTACCCCTTCATTGATTGACCCTTCCTATTGGGAAGGGTGAGCAAAGAATATAGGGCTTAAGTTTATAATAAAACCCTCATGACAGAACAGATGGGTATAGTCATCAGAGTCATAATTCGAGGATACTTCCATAGGCTCCGGTTGTTAAGGGAAATGCGAGTTGACATACCTGCTTTGTCTTCATGTTGTTACCTTATTTGAAAAAGAAAAATAGATGAAGGATTGTTTGTCCAAGCCTTACTCTCCTTAAGAGAAATGTATTACTAAGGCCTATAGGCCCTACCTAAAGTCCTATCTCCCCCAAGAATAAGAACAAAACTGATGAGCTTGGGGTCCCCAGACCAAATGCTCGTTCCCTTCTATTTTCCACCTTATAAACATGCTACATACTTCAAACTTTTGCCATTTTCTCTCCCAAACCCAAAATGAAAGCCCCAAAGAGATAGCAAGAAAGTGCAAAGAAAAGGCCTTACTTTTGAGTATGGGTGTGCTACAACTTAAAGGTTGTAAAACTCAAGTACAAGTTGTCTCAAGTAATAAATTCTCAGGAGTCCGAGGTCGATCCACAAGGAAATTGATGAAGAAAAGTGTTTGAGGTGAATAAATAATTTGTTAACTAAGATTAAACTAATACAAATTGTTCTCAAATAAGGAGGATTTGTTAGGGTCAGGGGATCCACTCTTGGTATATAAATTAACGACATGGTTAATTATTTTTATAACTTAATTGGAATCCTCACACAAAGAAGATTCCAACCAGAAGATATAACATTCAATTTTCATTTAAAGTTATATATGCAGTTATATTTTGTTACTTTTAATTGCCAATAACGCCAACACTTGCAAATAGATTCAAGCATTCATTGGTACAATATCTTGTGTACAATGAATCAAGATCCCCACTTTGTAAGGAGGGTTCTTAATAATGCCAATACATGTAAGTGGGTTTAAGCATTCATTGTGTCAATCTCTTGTCTACAATGAATCAAGATTCCCACTTTACAAGGAAGGTTTCTAAGTTGATTGAAAGAAACACTATCCATGCAATAACAACATGATAGTATAAAAATTGAGCCTAATATAGAGATTAATCTACCCTTATTTCATTTCCAATAGTTTCACCCTTAACCCAAGCAAAACTGGAAATTAAATACTCATAGGTAAGGAGAAAGGAAATAAAAAGGAAAAAAGAAAGAAGAAAATGAACATAACTTTTACTTAGAACACAAGAAGCTTACAACAAAGGCACAAATAGAATGGTTTTAATCTCTCTTCCATCTTGTCCAAATGAGTACTCAATGCTGCTATTTATGGATCATTAAGAGTAACAAAATGTCAAGATACTTGGATGAAGATAGACACATGGTTAGGTAAATTTTGAAAATGTATGTCATACTTGTCTTCCAAATTGTACTGTCCATATAACGCTGAATTCAGTGGAATCTTCCACTAATCAAAACATAAAATTGTAGCTACATGTCTTAGCTATCTATCTAGATCATCAAGAATTAGGCTATTTACACTAGTATTTTGTGAGATATGATCTAAATACTGAACCTTGTTGGGATGGTCTCTAAATGCAAAATAATTGTTTTTTAACCCGAAATTGGCCCACTAAACTTTTAAACTGGATTCCTTGATAACTACAATTTTATGGTGTATTAAGTCATCTTTCTATTGCATTAAGAATCCCACTAATTGGCCTTCCAGATTGAGAGATACACCCATTTCATTAAACCTGTGTAAAAAATACAAATTTTAATTTATTTTCACTTCAAAACTTAAAATTAAAAAAATTGATTAAATTGGAGGAATTAATGATACTACTAAGTGTATAATGATGATTTAATATTTAATAAATATACATTAAGTTGAGAGGAAGCAAGAGGCTTTCTATTTTTGAAAAAATGGTGAGTACGAATGTGCAACTACTGGATAAAGGTAAGGGTTCTTGATTGCAAAAGGTATAAGTGTGAGAAAGAAGGATAGCAAGAATGTAAAAATGGTGCCTTCCCCTCGAATGTGAGGATTTATATTGGTATCACTCTCTGGACATAAAGAGTCAACAATTGTAAGAGCCATCCGAACCGAAGGGAACGGGCCTCAACCGCTGCTACCTGGACATAAAGAGGTTACGGTTGTAATTAAGAGCCATTCGAACCGATGGGAGCGAGCCTGAACCGCTTATGATGATCTAGAGGACGGGACTTCATGACGTGTTAATGCTATAGAATTGTCTAAAACTACTTGTCTTTTATCTACTTGTGGCATTCTCATTAATGTTCATCATACAAAAGTGGTAAACATGCACATGGATAATAAGGCACATTATTTTAACTGTCGCGTCCATTGAAGATTGAACCGAGGCATCGTTTCAAGTCTGATAACATCTTGAATTCATATTAGGCATTCTCTCATATGCTTTCCCCATATTTCGTTAAAGAGGAGAAAAACCTAACCCTAGGCAAAGACCAAGTCTGACTACCTTTAATATTCTTAATGGATAGTTAAGTTAAGAAAAAAAGGTTTTCACCTAAAATAGCTACTGCTGAAGAAAATCATATTAATAAACTAAGGTCTGGCCATTCATCGAAGAGGAAATTTGACCTAATCTAGCCTCTTGGGAAGGCATTGCATCCTTGACTAGATCTATGCTTACCATCCCATCTTCTAGAGATACAACTCATTGTCAATGTGTCACTCTGTGATAAGTCCTATACAAATAGCATGTTAGCAAGTCTGCCTATCAAGCTCCAATTCCCAGTCACACCCCCATTGAGAAACCCCTATGTGGAACCTAGGGGACAACTGTCAATGTTCATAGAGATTAAAAGCAACGTGTCACCCATCTTATTTCATACCATACTATACTCTCTTAAAATTTAGCCCTTCTCTCCTATGACTATGGGAGAAAATGGCTAAAGGGCCAACAATTATAGGATAGTTTTCACCCTTAGCCTAAGTTTGGGCTCGCTTCGGGTGAGTTTGGATCCATTAGCTACTTGACTTGCACAAAGACCAAGTCTGACTGCATTTAATATTCTAAATGGGTAGTTGAGCTAAGACAGAAGGGTTTTCACCTAAAATAGCTACTGTTGAAGCAAATCATATTAACGAACCAAGGCCTGGTCATTCATCAAAGAGGAAATTTGACCCAATCAAGCCTCTTGGGCAATGCATCTTTGACCAAATCTATGCTTACCATCCCATCCTCTAGAAATATGACTCATCGTCCATGTGTCCCATACAAATAGTACGTTCGCAAGTCTGACCTATTAAGCTCCAATTCCCAGTTACACCCCCCATTAAGAAACCCCCTAGTGGAACCCAGGGGACAACAATTGGTGTTTATGGAGATTATAAGCAATGTGTCACCCATCTAATTCCATGCCATACTAATAAAAAAGGTGATGATAGTATTCAATAGATGGGATTGGATCGTTGGTATTTAGAAGCAATGTGTCTCCCATTTGACTACATACCATCCTAATAAAAAAAGGCAACTTTAGCATTAAATAGAGGGGATCGAATCATTGGTCTTTAGAACATCTTAGTTCACACTTGGACTCTAAGAGAATCTTAGGGCTTCATTGGCAAATTGACAGTATACTTATGTTCAATTGTACCAAAAAAGAAAAAATTAGAGATTCGAGGCAAAACCAATGACCTTTCTCATTAAAGAGCTTGCACATTAAACACATCATTTCCCACTATATCTCATTATTAAACACAAAATGGAGACTTGGACGTCGGAGGGTGTACATGGGTGACCATATTGGCGCCACCATCAACCAATTTTCTTTGATTGTAGGAAAACACTTGCAAATGGCCTACACTCTCTCAGCTCGGCGTGAGCTCATGCCCAACCATACCTTGGCGGTTCTCATTAGGCCTTTGATCTAGTCAAGATCCCACAGATTTGGTTTGTATTAGAAGTCCGAGCCCAAATTAAGCTCCAATTCCTAGTTACACATCCCATTGGAAAACCCCTAAGTGGAACCCAGGGGAAAGTTGCCAATTGTAATGGAGATTAGAAGCAACGTGTCAACCATATGACATTATACCTTCCTAATAAAAAAGTAGCTTTAGTATTCAATAGATGGGACTGGGTCATTGGTCTTTAGTACCGCTTAGTTCAGATTTGGACTTCAAGAGAGTTCCTAAGGGCTTTCATTGGGCAATTAGCTGTATACTTATGTTTAATTATACAAAAAAAAACAATTAAAAATCTGAGGCAAAATCATCGACCTTTCTTTTTGAAGAGCTTACACACTAAGCACCTCATTTCCTACTATTTCTCATTGTTAAACATGAAATGGTGACTATGATGTTGGATAGTGCACGTTGGTGACCATATCGGTGCAATCTTTAACCAATTTTCACTAATTGTAGGTGAAACACTAGTAGACAGTCTACACTCTTTCAGCCCGACGTGAGGACATGCCCAGCCATAGCTTTAAGGTTCTCGCTGGGCCTTTGATCCCGTCATGACCCTGCAGACTATCCTACATTAGAAGACTAAGGCCAAATCAAGCACCAATTCCTAGTCACAACTCCCGTTGGAAAACACTTAAATGGAATCTAGGGGATAGCTGTCCATGTTCACTGAGATGAAAAGGAATGTATTGCTCATCTGACACCATACAATCCTAATAAAAAAAGGTAACTTTAGCATTCAATAGAGTGGATCAAATTATTGGTCCTTAGTATCTCTTAGCTCACAGTTGAACTTCATGAGGGCATTCATTGGGTAATTAACAGTACCCTTCTGTTCAAATGTACCAAGAAAAAAAAAATAAAGATCTGAGGCAAAATCATTGACCTATCTCATTGAAGAGTTTGCACACTAAACACCTCTTTTCCCACTATTTCTTATTGTTACACATGAAATGGTGACTAGGATGACGGAGGGTATAGGTTGGTGATATTAGCGTCATGTCAAATAACTTTCTCTGATTGTAGGTAAAACACTTGAAGACGGCCTACACTCTCTAGGGCCAATGTAAGGACATTCATAGTTGTACTTTGAAGGTTCTTATTGGGCTTTGATCCAATGAAGGCCCCACAAATTAGGCTTACATTAGAAGACCTAGTCTAAATCAAGGTCAAATTTGTAGTCACACCTCCCATTGGGAAACCCCTAAGTGGAACCTAGGGGATAGTTGCCGATGTTCATGGAGATTATAAGCAAGTTTTCTCCCATCTGACTCCCTGCCATCCCAACAAGAAGGTTAAATTTAGCATTCGATAGGGGATCGGATCGTTAGTCTTTAGTACTTATTTATTCACACTTGAACTTTATGAGAGTTCCTCAAGGCTTTCATTGTGAAATTAACAATACCCTTATGTTTAATTGCACCAAAAAAAAAAAACTAAAGATTTGAAGGCAAAATCAATAACTTTTCTCATTGAAGAGCTTGCACACTAAAAACCTCATTCCCACTATTTCTCATTGTTAAATACAAAATGTTGAGTTGGACATCAGATGGGGTTTGTGGCTGACCACATCGGAGCCACCTCTGACCAATTTTCTTTGATTGTAGGTAAAATACTTGTAGACAACCTACACTGTCTCAACCAACGTGAGGTCATGCAACAGACTAGGCTTATATTAGAAGACCAAGCCCAAATCAAGATCCAATTTCTAGTCACACCTGCAGTTTAAGTGGAACCTAAGGAACAATTGTCGATATTGGTGGATATTAGAAGCCATATGTTACCCACCTAACTCTAAACCTTACCAATAAAAAGGTAACTTTAGCATTGAATAAAGGTGATCAAATTATTAGTATTTAATACCTCTTAGTTCACATATGAACTTCAAGAAACTTCCTGAGGGCTTTCATTGGGCAATTAACAGTTTCCATATGTTAAATTATAGAAAAAAAAAAAACAAAGATCAAAGGTAAAATCAACAACCTTTGTTATTAAAGAGATTGGACACTAAACACCTCATTTCCCATTATTTCTCATTGTTAAACACAAAATGTTGACTTGGACATGCTATGGTATACGTTGGTCACTACATCGATGCCACCTCTAACCAAACATCTTTGATTGTAGGAAAGATACTTGTAGACGATCGACACTCTCTAGGCCCGAATTGAGGACATGCCCAGCCATATATTGAAGGTTCACCCTGGACCTTTGATCTAGTCAAGACCTACTAACTGGGCCTATATTAGAAGGCCTAACCTATTTCAAGCTCTAATTCTCAATCACAACTCCTGTTGGGAAATTCCTAAGTGAAACCTAAGGGAATGCTGTCGATGTTCATGAAGATTAGAATAAACATGCCGCCCATTTGACTCCATACCATCCTAATAAAAAAGGTAACTTGAGAATTCAATAAAGAGGGTCGGATCATTGGTCTTTAGTACCTCTTACTTCACACTTCAACTTCGAGAGAATTCCTAAGGGCTTTCATAGTTTAATTAACGTTAACTCTATGCTCAATTGTGCAAAAAAAAAAAAAACAAAAGATCCGAGGTAAAATCAATAACCATTCTCATTGAAGAGCTTGCACACTAAACACCTTATTTCCCACTATTTTCCATTGTTAAACACAACATGGTGACTTTGACATTGTATGCTATGCATGGGTGACCACATTGGAGCCACCAATTTTCTTTAATTGTAGGTAAAACACTTGCAGAAGGTCTAGAATTTCTTGGCTTGATGTGAGGTCAGCCCCAATCGTACCTTGAAGGTTCTCCTTGGGCCTTTGATCTAATAAAGACCACACATACTAGGTCTATGTTAGAAGACCAAGCCCAAATCAAGATCCAATTCTTAGTCACACCTCCTATTAGGAAACCCCAAAGTGGAACCTAAGGAACTAATGTCCAGGATGGCCCTGTACGAGGCTTTGTATGGGAGGAACTACAGCTCTTCATCACATTGGGACGAAGTTAGTGAGCGAAAGCTGCGAGGGTTAGAAATCCTACAATAGACTAGCGACATCATCAACAAAATACAATAGATGATGAAAGCTGCTTAGCACTAACAGAAGAGCTATCTAGACAATCGACAAAAGGACCTGGAGTTTGAGGTGGTAGAGAAAGTTTTTCTCAAGGTTGCACCATTGAAGGATGTATTGAGGTTAAAAAAAAAAGGCAAGTTAAGTTCTCACTTAATCAAACCTCTCAAAGTATTGGAAAGAATTAGGGTTTTGGCATGTTGGTTAGCTCCGCCTCCCAAGCTGTCATGCATGCACAATGTGTTCCACATATTAATGCTGAGGAAGTATACACATGATCATTCACATGTCATCAAATATAAACCAATGGGGGTCCACAAGAACATGACGTATGAGGAGGAGTCAATGAGGATCTTAGATCCAAAAGATCAAGCCTTGCGAAACAGGGCAATTCTGCTGGTAAAAATTCTCTAAAGAAATCATGCAATGGAAGGAGCAATATGGGAGAGGGTGGAAGAGATGAAAGCCAAGTACCCGACTTTATTTGAATAATTGTTGTCACTCCTTAAATTTTATCTCGAGGATGAAATTTCCTTTTAGAGGAAAACAATTGTTTAACTTACATTTTTTCGAGACTATTGACTTTCAATCATAGTTAAAATTGGACCGCCACATCACCACTTACACCACAACGAGCTGCTTGAGAGTTTCCGAGCAATTAACAAGGCCTAATGTATCCAGTTAGGGGTCGAATAATTATTTTTCTTTCCATTTTACCCTTACTTAAAATGATCAAAATGTTGACTTTGACCTAGTTGACTTTTGACTTTGACTCCTTTTTTATTTTTTAAATTACTTATTTTTTTTTTACTTTTTACTTTTTACTTTATTTAACCATATGACCAATTGTCTTTTTCCATAATCAAGCTTGGAGAGTGTTCTATAAATAGAAAGAGAGAAAGTGAAAGAAAAAAATAATCAAGAAAAATAGAGGGAAAGCAACTGACTACCTTGGGGACTCCAAGGAAAGTGAGATTTGTGGATTTCAAATGGTGATTTAGGAGCTTTCAAACTTGAAAGAGAGGTAGGTGTTCCTACCTTTATGTAATTTTCGTGAATTTATTGGTTTTTGATTGATTTAATGCTAGATATATGTAAATTGCATGTTAAATTTTGCTTGTTTAAAATTTAATTTGATGTGGAATGGCTTGTTTGATGATATTGCATAAATCCTAAATTCTAGGGTTTATGATGTTTGAAAATTCATGGTTATGATTTTAATTGCATTGATTTTTGGAATTTATTGAACAATTGTGTTGGGGATCTTGTAAAATCCTATGAAAATTGCTTGATTTGGTGTTGAATTGAATGGTTTTTGAAGCTTGGAAATTTCGGCTAATGATAGGATATATTTGACATTTTTAGATTTGTGAAGGGCAACTTGGCCTTTTTACATTTCTTAAAAATTTAATACTAATATGTATTTGCATGTGTATTTACATAGATTTATGTACACTTATGTGATATACTTATAAATATTCAAGTGGGTGTATATATATTTGTATGCATGTGTGTACAAATATATATGTATATAAATGTATGTATATATATGGATGAATTTGTATATATATATATATATATATAATCATGTATATATGTAAATGTGTATGTTTATATATATGTGTGTGTGTGTGTGTGTGGTATGTATGTGGGTGTGTAGGTGTGCTTATATATATATACACACATAAGTGTGATTTTATATATATGTGTGGGTGTATGCATGTATAAATATATGTATGTGCATATTTATATATGTGTGATTATACATAGAGGTGTGTGAGTATATATATGTATATATGTATTTGTATGTGTAGGTGTTTGAGTAAATATATTCTTATTTTGGATAAGAAAATATATAGGTACATATAGTTGTGGGGTAGTCAATATTATTTTATAAAGAAAAATATATTTTGGGATAAACAAATAGTGTTTTGGTAATGATCCTTACCTTGAGGAGTATGTTAGTAATTATCAAAATAGGCAAGGGTCGTTTTGGTAATTTTTGTGGTATAAAGGATATTTTGGTAATTAGTGGGGTAAGGAAGGGCATTTTGGTAATTATCACTATTAAAAGGGAGTAGTTTAGTAATTATGCATAATCATTCTTTGCTTTGCTATGATTATTAATTAAAATACTATGTGGGTATGTGTATACATTGACATAAGAACATGTTATGGGTTTTGGATGTTTTATTCAAGTGGTAAATTTTTCCCTTAGGTTTTATGTTTTAAAAATGTACCGAAGAGTGCTAACTTTAAACCTTGTTTTTATATGCTCTTAGATCACTAATCACAAATAGGCATGTGGGTCTTTTCGAATGCATGATTCAATCGCCGTCCACAAATGGACATGCGAGTTCTATGAGGGTATGAGATGTGATTTAGCCACTGACCACAAACAAATATGTAGGCCCCCCATGAATGCGGGTTAACCGGGCATAATAACTTATGAATCGGAAAAGAAAAAATGGTAGTTTATGAAGTAAAAGGGGAATTGGGGATTTTGTAGTTATTACACTATATTACATTGTATTGACATGTGAATATGGAATGTCTACTGGCGTTTATCACTCACTCCTACATGGCCTATATATGCTAGGTAAATCTGAAAAGCAACAGCAAGACTTGGTCAGAGTGCATACCTGAAGGGCATAGCAAGTACAAGTTATTCCACAATGTATTTTAGGCAATAGTACTCTGATTAAGACACACTTTTCTTTATGTTGTGGATGTAAATATTTTTTTAACACTTTATGGCAAATTCTGGGGGTCCCAAATCCTGCATCCACCAAGAAAATATCTTCCCTTAAGCGTAAAACTTCAAATTGTAAGGCATTTCCACTACATAAGAAAAAACTGGAATTAGATCTTGGAAATGATCGACTCAAATAGATGCTCATCAGAAGCTTTCTTTTTCCTCCTCTTCCTATTGATCAGAAGCATCCAGCAGCGCCCCACCCCCTCGAGAGCAGGATGCTGGCCGAGATGGAGCTGGGAACCAACCTAGACTTTCCTAGGGCTTGCCTTGCCCCAACATCTAAATAAAAGGCGGGCGCCGAAAAGGAACCAGCCCATCCTCTTCAAGAAAGCTTTGCTTGGTAGGCGCTGCCTATTCACTCGAACAATGCTCTGACCACGAAAGTGTGCAGTTCCGCCCCCTAGTATGGTTTTATCTACATCGAGTTAAGGTCTTAAATAGTAGAGAAAAGTTTATTCAAAGCATTTCAAATGATTTTACAAATTATATTCTAAAAAGTACATAGTAGCATCTCATTGCTCGGGATCCCAGACTTGTGTAAACGGATGTTACAATAACCATCTCACTTGTGTTTCTATGTTGGTATCTTTCATTGCTATGGGTTTTCATGTAAAAATGCTATTTTTTTTTTTACTTATTTTAGTTTTTGTTTTCAAAATTGTTAACTTTAGATGCTATAATTTTTACTCCCCTAATCCACATCAACTTGAGAGCTTCTTTCTTACTTATGGAATACCTTGCTTATTTTTGAAAAATGTTGTTTATTTACATTTTGTGAGCTATGAAAATTTTATTATTGTTGGAATATTTTGTGGAATGGACATATTATTTGTGTTCTTTTGTATTGTTTTGTTCTTATTTAGATACTCTTTAGATTTGTGACTAGAAGTGTTACTGTTGACAAAAAGACCCTCCCAATTCAGCTCACCAAAAAACAAAACAAAGAACTCATTGGGAATGTCATGGTGTCGTATAGGCAAGTCAAGCCTACCTTTGCAGATCGATTTTAGATTACAACAACACTCTCTAGAGGAAAGCATCTCAAAATATACATGACTCTTAAAAGGAAAGCATCTCCAAGCACACAAGACTTTCCGAAGGATCACCTTCAAAGCACTAGAGACTCAGCAGTGGACCACCTTCAAAACACTCAAAGCTCTTTGGAGAACAACCTTCAAAGCACTCAGACTCTCTAGAGGACCACATTCAAAGCATTCAAGTCCTCTTCAGAGGACTACCTTTAAAGCTTTCAAAAGGACAATCTTCACAGCATTCAAGACTCTCTAGAGGATCATTCTTAAAGTACTAAAGATTCTCCGAAAGATCACATATCATAGGACTCAGTTTCTACTAAAGTCTCTCTCTAAAGGAAGCACAAACCCATCTCTAGAAAGACTACAACAACATCCAAGCGCCTAACCCAAAATCCATCCCATATTATTCATGTTCTTTTATGTTTGTTTTAGGTACTCTTTGAATCTGTGATAAGATTGAGATCTTCCTGACTCGAGAATTCTCTTGAGTCAACTCACTATAAACGAGATAAAGAACCCGAAGGGGCATTGTGGTGTCATATGAGCGAGTCTAGTCCATCTCTGTATGGAAAGTCAGTTAAGAAGAATCCTTGAAAGATTTAGACTCATCAACCTATCTCCTGAGGGCCTAAGACTCTCCAAAGGCTCATCCCCAGAGGACCCTAGACTCTCCCACAAGCAAGTCAAGCCCATCTTCAAAGGATCCAAGTTTCATCAAGTCTCTTTGTAAGCCTATCTCAAGATAGAAGGTTCACAAGCTTATTTCAAAAAAGACTATAACAATGTTTGGATCCTAGCTTGAACCCCAAAAAATGGTACATTGCATTAGTTGGTAAATTAAGAAAGCACTATATAAATGAATGTGTTAAGTCATGATGAACTATGTAAACTAAAGTAAAAATGAGATGTTTGCATGAGTATGCTAATGAAAGATTGAGATGCATAATCCATTTTTGTTTGAATACAAAGCTAAAGTGAGATTGAGAAGAATACATTCTTTTGTTATAATATGAGGCTAAAGAGGGATTGAAATGCGTACCATATGAAAATCCAACTACCATGGTTATTGCATTGAAAACATGTCTTTGTTATATATTTGATATGCGTTAAATAAAAGTTTGATATGAACATAAAGTAAGTTCGTTATGAATACAAGGGATATCATTATGTACAAGATTATGTCTACATGACTTTGTTTGTATTATTACATATATGATTTGAATATCATAATGTCTTTTGGGACTGAGAATCCTACTGAGTTTTGTAAAATCAAGCTTTATTTTCATTGTTTTCCCCAAGTAAGAATCATTAGATTTTTGTGTTTATTGTGAAGATGGTAGACTTTATGATGGATCAAGAGAAAATTCTTGAGCACAAATGAAAGTTTCCCAATGTTTGGCCATGAGTTTGTGTCTTTACTTTGGAATTTATTTATCATTTGATTTTTTAAATTAGAGTAGTTATGTGAATTCTAAAGTGAGAGTCTAGACTAGCTATGTTATTTTATTTCTTTTAAATTATGCATGGAATTAAGCCATAAATGTTTTTCAAATTTGGGATTTCAATTAAATATTTAAAGTAATCAAAGTATGGACTTTGACTGTCTAAGTGTTTATGTTTAATCAAGTTTTAAATTTTCTGCATGTTAATTTTAGATAGTCACCCTAATTTTGTTTGACTTAAGAAACGTTGTGAGGATGTGTTACAATTTTAGTATCAGAGCATTGTTTTGAACCATGTCATAAACTTTGATAAAAAAAATTTTTTTGAAAGATATTTTTATTTGCATTTGATTATATTTGTATGAATTGAAAACTACTTTGAACATTGAATTTTGAGAATTTAAATTTACCCCCAAAAATACCCCAGGAGCATCAAAAGATCACTAGAACTACAAAGTATGTTAAACTTTGATTATTGTTATTATTTGATTTAATTGTTCTGTTGGTTGATCACGTGTCTTAGGAAGAATGTCTAATAACTCTAAGCCTAGTACTCCATTGGAGCCTATTCTCATAAGTAATACAAATGATTAAATTAATGAAGATACCATATTTGAAATTGAGAACAAGCATATTACCTTTAAGGAGCATTTGGACATGGAGCAAAGGCCAAGTCTTTCTAATATCTCTTAATTCAAGAAAGTCCCCACTCGCTAATCTCTACTGATCAATTGATGGATGAGATAACAAGCATAAAGGGTCTTGGCTTGGTTCACCATCTATCTTTCTCATAAGGCAATGGGATAGTAGTGCAAATGAATTGAATCAAGTGTCAACCACTACTTGCAATTGAATTAGTAAGTGTTGGTACTCTTGCTAGAAATTAGGATAGTGTTTGTAAGTGCTGAAGGAAGACCTTATGGAACACGAAAAAGTATAGTTACTATAAAAGGGAATTGCACTTTGGTTTGGTATGCTACTTTGTAAAAGTATAAGCATTACCAAGAGGTGGAAAGAAGACAAAATGAAGAAGTTCTAAAGGCATTTTTTAGGAAAGATATTGAAGACTTGGTGCATTTCTCTTATATATCTAATGATTCTACTTAGGATTCTTCTATTCAAGGACATGGATAAGAAAATAAAGTTCAAGAAGATGATTCAGTGATTGAGAACTCCCTATCATGTACGACCTATTTAGAAGAGTTTGGAAGTAGGAAGATAAAGAAGAATATGATATGTTCAAGACCAATCAAGCCTAGGTCTTGTAAAAAGAAAAAGGATCTCTCATTCATTAGTAGAGTAGTTCCCCTAAGATTGGAGTCTAAGGAGATGAAATTGATGCCGGTTCCTAGAAAACTTCGAACGAATTGAAATGTTTTGCCTAGTTTATGTTGAAGACTAATCTAAAATAATTGAATTGCTATGCCACATTACAACTTTTGTTAGAGGTTTTTATTCACCTTGACTTGAGTTAAAGTTTATTATGTTATGAATTATGGTAAAGTTTATTTTGTTATACTTTATATTCAAGTTTTTATACTCTATTTTATTTTTGAATATCTTTGCTATAAGTATGTAGATTATTTGCCTTTGAAATACAAGCAATTGAATGAGTTGTTGAAATTTGGAGTTATAGGTTTATGAAATATTTGTTCTATTCCTTACTTGAGGTTTGAAAAACTTAGATCATTTAGATGTTTGTGACTTATATGTAGTGAAGAAATGATTCACCTAAGGAATGATACAGTGAGCAAGCTCTTGGTATTAACAAAGCAGCTCAAGTCATTTTGTAAGTTTTAATAGCTAACATGGAACTTGTACTGACTATGCCAAAAGACAATATTGTTGATGGGGTGGCTGGTATACTCCCAATATCTGATCGTGATGTTTATGTTTTGTTTAACCTTTGATCAACACATACTTTTATGTTTGATAGTTTTGTATGTAGCAAGTTGCTAGAAGGTTTCTATGATATCTGAAGACTTAAAACTTAAATCATATGCTTGTGATATTTTCAAATCTTGTGAAGTTTAAGTTTTATTTGAAAACAAGACTTTATGAGATATCTTAATTGTTTTAATTAGGTATGATTTTAATGTTAATATCTTTGTTTGGATTGTTATTTTTGGAATGGATTGGGTGTCCATGTGTGGATTTAGTATCCACCATAAAGAGAAAAAATATTTTCCACATGATGGAAGATAAGATTGTGATCCAGAACTCTTCCATGTGCTACTAGAATTCAAGCTATGAGAAGTGTAAAAAAAAAAAGGATGTCAAGCTTATTTGGCGAATATGGTGGATATTAGCAAGGTGACACTATCACTTACTAATGTAAAGATTATTTCAAACTTTGAAGACATGTTTCCAGAGGACCTACTTGGAACCGTACTAGTATCGAAGACTTCGTATAGAATAGCATGATGAAAATTTTGTTTGACAACAGAGAATTCGATCACATAACAATTAAGAATAATTATCCTTTACCAATAATTAAGGATTTGTTCGACTAACTACAAGGAGCTCAGATATTTTTAAAGATACATCTTAGATTAAGTTACCATCAAATGAGAATTGAAGAAGGTGATATACCTAAGAGTGTGTTTCAAAATTTGTACGGCTACTATGAGTTATTAATAATGTCATTTAGATTAACGAGTGCCCCTACAGCTTTTATAGGCCTGATGAACAGAGTATTTAAAGACTATTTGGAAACATTTGTAATAGTTTTCATTGACGATGTTCTGGTTTACTCTAAGAGCGAGGAAGATCATGAACAACACTTGGAAGTTGTCTTAGAAAGGTTTAGTGAGAAACAATTGTATGCAAAATTTAAGAAGTGTGAATTTTGGTTTCCTTAGTCATTTAGTTTCTAAAAAGGGATATAAGTCGACTCAAACAAGGTTAATGATGTTCAAGATTGGAAGATACCAACGTAAAAGAAAAGTTAACTATTTTTAGTCATGCATTGGGAACTGGTGTTGAATGTGTACTAATGCAGAATGAAAAAGTGGTAGCCTATACATTCAACAACTGAAGCCTTACGAGCAAAACTATCATAGACACGATAGTCAATAGCGGTAGTGTTCGCGTTGAAGATTAAGAGTCATTACCTAAATGGAGTAATGTATGAGATCTTCACCAATTATAAGAGCTCGAAGTGCTTCTTTATAAAGAAGGAGATAGACATGAGGTAAAAAAGATAGTTGGAATTGGTCAATGACTATAGCTATGTGATAAACTACCATCCTGGAAAAACTAACTTTGTAGCGGATGCATAAAGTATGCTGGTTTTAATGCAAGTCTCATCACCAAGAAAAGACAAATCTTAGAAGACTTAAGGAAGTTGGATATTGAGGCAATTATCGGACAACATTCAAAGACTCTAGCTACCTTTAAGGTGTGGCATAATATTATTAAAAGAATCAAAGTGACATAAGGCTAAGATTCTAATTTGGTCAAGATAAGGGATGAAGTACTTTAAGAAAAAAAACCAGAGTTAATATTTATGGAGATGGTACTTTAGGATTTGGAGATCATCTTTGTGTACCCAACAATTAAAATTTAAAGAAGAAAATAATGATTGAAGCTCATTGCATGTCATACCCTGTGCATCCTAAAAGCACAATGATGTTTAGAGACTTGAGAGGTGTATTTTGGTGGATGAACATGTAAAGATAAGTTGTACACTTTGTTGAACAATGTTTAACTTGTCAACAAGTTGAAGCAAAACATCAAAGACCATATGGTTTACTAAATCCTTTATTGGTTCCTATTTGGAAGCAAGAACACATCATAATGAACTTTGTGGCATGGTTACCCCAAACTTTATGAGGTCTAAATATTGTGTGGGAAATAGTGGATAAACTTTTGAAGTCTATATATTTCTTATCTATAAAGATGACATATTTACTGGATCACTTGGCTAAACTTTACATTAATGAAATCATGAGACTATATGGAATACATGTTTCTATCATATCTAATAAAGATCTCTGATTCACATCAATATTTTGGAAGAGCTTGCATTGAGCTATGTGAACAAAATTAACATTCAATATAGTATTTCACCACAAACAGATGGATAATCTAAGATGATTATTCATAGCTTTGAAGACATACTGAAAGCTTGCATGATAAATTCCAAGAATTCATGGGAAGCACGTTTGTCACTTATAATATTTGCTTATAATAACAATTATCAAGCAACAATTGGAATGACACCATATAAAGTCTTGTATGGTAGAAAGTGTAGATCCCCTATATATTGGGACAAAGTAGGTGAGTGGAAATTTGTTGGACACGAAATTCTACAACAAATAGAAGAGGTGATTACAAAGATTAGAAAAGATCAAAATCACACAGGATCTACAAAACATTATGCCAATAATAGATGAAAAGAATTGGAATTTTAGGTTGGAGATAAGGTGTTTTTGAAGATAGTGCCTAAGAATGATATAATGAGATTTGGAAGGAAGGGAAAGCTAAGTCCATATTACATTGGACCCTTCGAGATCCTCAAAAGAATTGGCGATTTAGCCTATCAATTGGCTTTAACGTCCAATCTCTTAAGTTTTCATAATGTGTTTCACATCTAAATGTTGAGGAAGTATGTATTTTACCCTTTGCACATGCTTAATTACAACCCCTTGGAGATTCGATATAACTTGACATATGAGGAACAGTCTGGAAAAATTTTAGATTACAAGGAAAAAGTGCTTTGAAAGAAGAATATTAAATTTGTAAAAGTGCTAGGGAAGAATCATTTAGTAAGGGGAAGCCACTTGGGAACACGAAGAAGAAATGAGGGTCAAATATTCTCATTTGTTCAAATATTAATAGAAGCTTTTGTTTATTATGTTTATTCATTTTGATAATTTCTGTTTGACAATTTGTTATTTTTGAATTTCGAGAACAAAATTCTTTTAAAGGGTAGATGATTAATGGACCTTGATCATGATTTAGGGATTTAAACCCTAATTAGCAATCAATTGCTATTAAAAGCTATTTTGAATTTTGACCCTGTCAATTATGACTGATCATAATTTAATTACACTTTTTTGGTTAATCGGTTGGTGAAACATTAATTTATAATTGTCATAATTATATTAATGTTATTTGACTTAAATTTTGGGCATTTTAGGAAATTAGAAATTTACTCAATTTATTGTTTTGACTGAAGAGGAATCTTTTTATTCTCATTATGGCCAATTAAATTGGGAGGAAAATAAAGGGTTTCAATTTTTAATTGTTATTTATTTAGTCTATCCTTTTTTAAAAAAAAATTATTATCAACCATAATAGCTGCCTATAAAAATTACAACTTATTGTCCTAAAACAGTTACTCTTTCTAACTTTAGCCATGAAACTAACAGGAAAACATATTGTGTATTCTTTCTTCTTTTATTTTAGGCAATAATATTTCTATTTTTGTCTCCTTTAAAGTTGAAAGGGTTTTGACGTTTTTGTTTGGGGAGGTTTTGCAAGTATTTTGAAGAATTCAAAATTCAAGGTAAGTTTTCCTCATCCAATCTTGTAATATTGATATTTAGGATGTATACATATAACAACTTTTATTTGTGTTTTACATAGGATTTAACCACAACTTTATTTTTTTCATCTCAATCTAGTTGAGTTTTAAATTTTGGAATAATAAATGAGCGTTAAACATTATGTATGATTTATCATGAATAGATCTTCTGGTTACGACCATTTTTCTTTGTTTCGCCTTAATTCGATTTTTGTGAAATTTACTATGATTTTTCAAAGTTCACACTATCAAATAGGAAATGATGACCTATTATATCTTCACTGTATGAACTTGAGGGGTAAACTGTAATAACTATGTTTTCCAAAACTGTCGACTTTTGGTCACAATTAATGTTTGATCACAACATTACCACTTACATCGTGACAAACTGCTTCAGAGTTTTCAGAGCATTTGACAAGGGCTTAAAGTATTTAGTTTGGGTTTAGCGATTATTTTTCTTCCCATTTTAGCCTTGTCAAAGTTGACTTTTGACCTTTGACTTTCTTTGACTTTGACTACCTTTTGTATTTTTAATTATTTTCTTTACTTTTTATTATTTTAACAATATTTTATTAAGATATTTTAGACTCATGGCCGGCCACCCCTTATCTTCTTAAACTCCATTGTTGTTTTAGAGAGAGAAAGAGAAAAGAAGAGAGAAAAGGAGAGAGAGACTAAGGAAAATTCAAAACAAATAAGTGGATTTTGAACTAGCCATGACAGTGGACTCCAAAGTAAGGGTGTTTTGGTATTTTCAAGTGGTGATCAAGTGGTTAGCAAGCTTGGAAGAGAGATAGGTGTTCATACCCTTGTGATTTTATGGTTTTTTTTTTTTGATTGATTAGTAGATACATGTGATTTCTTGGTGGATTTGTGATTAAATGTGACTAATTTGTTGTGGATTATTTGTATGGCAAAACCTCCAAATTGTTAGAATTAAGGTTATGGAAATTTTGGTTTTATGTTGAAAATTTTCATGGAAAATGGTTGGATTGTGAAATTAATGGTTAGATCTTGCAAAGCCCCTTGTTAATTATGTGTTTTGGATGTAAAATTGTGAAAAAATAAAAATTAGCTAGGGGAAATTCAGCTAGGGTGGGGTATTCTTGGCATTTTGAAAATTATCAAGGGTATTTTGATATTTCTATATCTTAGGGACATATTTGGTATCTCAAATTTATTGAGGGTATTTTAGTCTTTTCTAATAGAAGAGATATATTTGGTACACTTTGAATTTTGAAGAGCATTTTGGTCATATCACATTTCCTAGCTATTTTAATAGTTATATATTTAATTTTTATTTATTTATGTATATGTGTATTTATGATGTGTTTGTACATATATATACATATATATGTGTGTGTGAGAGTGTGTATATATTTACTTATGTAGGTATGAGTATATATTTATATACATGTATGTCGTGCATGTATATTTGTATGTAAATATATAATTGTACATGGTTGTATATTTATACATATGTTTATATATATATATATATATATATATATATATATATATATATATATGTATGTATGTGTTTATGTGTGAATGAGTGAATGTATGTATGCATTATAGATATATATGTATTTATGCATGTATATATATATTCATATAAATGTGTATTTATATATATGATAATGGTTATGTATTTATATATGTATATGTACTTGTGTGGTCATATATTTAGGGTTAGGAAAGTATTATGTAGTTATTTATTAGACAATGGTAGTTTGGTAATTATCATTATCGGGAAGGGTAGTTTGATAATTATGCATGGTTACGCTCTATTTGGTTAAATTTATGCATTAAGGCACGTGCATATATTTACATAGAAACATGTTATGGGTTTTGATGTTTTTATGTAAAGAGTCGAACTTTTCACCGAGGGTTTATATTTTAAAGTGGGTGCACTAGAGAGTACTGCCTTTAGACCCTGATTTTTAATAACTTTTGGATCACTGACCATCACAGGTAGGTGTCTTTTCTTTAATATGATTCAACTACTAATGACAAACGGGCATGTGGATTCCGTGAGGTTATGGGATTGACCCAACGACCACAAACGGGCATTTGGGTTCCACAAAATGCAGAAAAGCCAAGCTAATTGGTTATCAAAACAATAGGGAAAAATAGAGATTTTACATATATGAAGCATTTTGAATGCCTACTGAGTGTTTATTGCTCACCGTAGTTTGTTTGCGTGTGGTAGATAAATCCAAACCCGATAGTAGGGATTGGAAGGTGCAACACAATATATGCTTTTCGTATTTGATAATTTTGAGTAAGGGTACTCTGTATATTAAAATATTTTTCTATTACAATGTGAGTGTAAGTAATTTTGAAATATTTTAAGTAATTTAATTTACATAGAAATATGTCATGGTTTTGATGTTTTTATGTAAAGAGTTGAATTTTTCCCTAATAGTTTTTGTTGTAACGTGGGTGTACCGAAGAGTGCTGGTTTTAAACTCTGATCTTTAATAGCTCTTGGATCACTAACCATCATGTGTAGGTATGTCTTTTCTTAAATGTGATTCAACTGCCAACCACAAACGGACATGTGAATTCTTTGAGGTCATCGGATAGACCAGCCGACCACAAATGGGCATGTAGCTCACATAAAATATAGAAAAGCCGAGCTAATTGGTTATTAAAATAAAAGGGAAAATAGAGATTTTGCATATATGAAGCATTTTGAATGTCTACTGAGTATTTATCGCTCATTGTAGTTTGTTTGCGTGTGGTAGATAAATCCAAACCCGACAGTAAGGATTGGTTGAGTTGTTGGATTAGAGGGCACAGAACAATACATGTTTTCCGCATTTGATAATTTTGGATAAGGGTACTCTGTATATTAAAATATTTTTCTATTACAATGTGAGTGTGAGTACTTTTGAAATATTTTAAGTAATATAATTTATATAGAAACATGTCATGGGTTTTGAAGTTTTTATGTAAATAGTTGAACTTTTCTCTGAGGCCTTATGTTTTAAAGTGGGTGCACCAGGTAGTGTTGGCTTTAAACTCTTATTTTTAATAGCAGATGTGTTTTTTCTTAAATGTGATTCAACTGCTGACCACAAACAGACATGTGAATTCCGTGAGCTCATTGGATAGACCCACCAACCGCAAACGGACATGTCGGTCTCACAAAATGTAGAAAAGCCGAGCTAATTGGTTATTAAAATAAAAGGAAAAAATAAGGATTTTGCATATACGGAGCATTTTTAATATCTACTATGTGTTTATCGCTCACTATAGTTTGTTTGCGTATGGTAGATAAATCAAAACCCGAAAGTAGGGATTGGTTGAGTTGTTGGATTTGTGGGCGTAGTACAATATATGTTTTCCGCATTTAATAATTTTGGCTAAGGGCAATTTGTATATTAAAATATTTTTCTATTACAATGTGAGTGTGAGTACTTTTAAAATATTTTATGTAATATAATTTATATAGAAACATGTCATGAGGTTTTGATGTTTTTATGTAAAGAGTTGAATTTTTTCCTGATGCCTTATGTTTTAACGTGGGTGCACCAGATAGTGTTGGCTTTAAACCCTTATTTTTAATAGCTCTTGGATCACTCATTATCGCATGTAGATGTGTCTTTTCTTAAATGTGATTCAACTGCCGACCATAAACATACATGTGAATTCCGTGAGCTCATTGGATAGACCCGCCGACCACAAATGGGCATGTCAGTCCCACAAAATGTAGAAAAGCCGAGCTAATTGGTTATTAAAATGAAAGGAAAAAATAAGGATTTGCATATATAGAGCATTTTTAATATCTACTATGTGTTTATCGCTCACTATAGTTTGTTTACGTATGGTAGATAAATCGAAACACAATAGTAGGGATTGGTTAAGTTGCTAGATTTGTGGGCGTAGTACAATACATGTTTTCCGCATTTAATAATTTTGGGTAAGGGTGCTCTGTATATTAAAATATTTTTCTATTACAATGTGAGTGTGAGTACTTTTGAAATATTTTAAGTAATATAATTTATATAGAAACATGTCATGGGTTTTGAAGTTTTTATGTAAAGAGTTGAACTTTTCTCTGAGGCCTTATGTTTTAAAGTGGGTGCACCAGGTAGTGTTGGCTTTAAACTCTTATTTTTAATAGCTCTTGGATTACTGACTATCACGGGTAGATGTGTTTTTTCTTAAATGTGATTCCACTGCCGACCACAAACATACATGTGAATTCCGTGAGCTCATTGGATAGACCCACCGACCGCAAACGGACATGTCGGTCTCACAAAATTTAGAAAAGCCGAGCTAATTGGTTATTAAAATAAAAGGAAAAATTAAGGATTTTGCATATACGGAGCATTTTTAATATCTACTATGTGTTTATCGCTCACTATAGTTTGTTTGCGTATGGTAGATAAATCAAAACCCGATAGTAGGGATTGGTTGAGTTGTTGGATTTGTGGGTGTAGTACAATATATGTTTTCCGCATTTAATAATTTTGGCTAAGGGCAATTTGTATATTAAAATATTTTTCTATTACAATGTGAGTGTGAGTACTTTTAAAATATTTTATGTAATATAATTTATATAGAAACATGTCATGGGTTTTGATGTTTTTATGTAAAGAGTTGAATTTTTTTCTGAGGCCTTATGTTTTAACGTGGGTGCACCAGATAGTGTTGGCTTTAAACCCTTATTTTCAATAGCTCTTGGATCACTGATTATCACATGTAGATGTGTCTTTTCTTAAATGTGATTCAACTGCCGACCATAAATAGACATGTGAATTCCGTGAGCTCATTGGATAGACCCGCCGATCACAAATGGGCATGTCAGTCCCACAAAATGTAGAAAAGCCGAGCTAATTGGTTATTAAAATGAAAGGAAAAAATAAGGATTTTGCATATATAGAGCATTTTTAATATCTACTATGTGTTTATCGCTCACTATAGTTTGTTTACGTATGGTAGATAAATCAAACACGATAGTAGGGATTGGTTAAGTTGCTAGATTTGTGGGAGTAGTACAATACATGTTTTCCGCATTTAATAATTTTGGGTAAGGGTACTTTGTATATTAAAATATTTTTCTATTACAATGTGAGTGTGAGTACTTTTGAAATATTTTAAGTAATATAATTTATATAAAAACATGTCATAGGTTTTGATGTTTTTATGTAAAGAGTTGAATTTTTCCCTGAGGACTTATGTTTTAAAGTGGGTGCACCGGATAGTGTTGGCTTTAAACCATTATTTTTAATAGCTCTTGGATCACTGACTGTCACGGATAGATGTGTCTTTTCTTAAATGTGATTCAACTGCCGACCATAAACAGATATGTGAATTCCGTGAGCTCATTGGATAGACCCACTGACCACAAATAGGCATGTCAGTCCCACAAAATGTAGAAAAGCCGAGCTAATTGGTTATTAAAATAAAAGGAAAAAAATAAGGATTTTGCATATATAGAGCATTTTTAATATCTACTATGTGTTTATCGCTCACTAGAGTTTGTTTACGTATGGTAGATAAATCGAAACCCGATAGTAGGGATTGGTTGAGTTGCTGGATTTGTGGGCGTAGTACAATACATGTTTTCCGCATTTAATTATTTTGGGTAAGGGTACTTTGTATATTAAAATATTTTTCTTTTACAATGTGAGTTTGAGTACTTTTAAAATATTTTAAGTAATATAATTTATATAAAAATATGTCATGGGTTTTGATGTTTTTATGTAAAGAGTTGAATTTTTCCTTGAGGACTTATGTTTTAAAGTGGGTGCACCAGATAGTGTTGGCTTTAAACCCTTATTTTTAATAGCTTTTGGATCACTGATTATTACAGGTAGATGTGTCTTTTCTTAAATGTGATTCAACTGCCGACCACAAACGGACATATGAATTCCGTGAGCTCATTGGATAGACCCGCCGAAACGGGCATTTTGGTCCCAAAAAATGTAGAAAAGCCGAGCTAATTGGTTATTAAAATAAAAGAAAAAAATAGGGATTTTGCATATATGGAGCATTTTTAATATCTACCAAGTGTTTATTGCTCACTATAATTTGTTTGCGTATGGTACAATACATGTTTTTCGTATTTAATAATTTTGGATAAGGGTACTTTGTATATTAAAATATTTTTCTATTACAATGTGAGTGTGAGTACTTTTAAAATATTTTAAGTAATATAATTTTATTTAGTTTGTTTTTGTAAAATGATCTCAAAGAGTAAAGAAAAGTTTAATATTATTTTTGTATTGTTCAAAATCATTTTAAATGTAATTTGAGTCTATATTTAAAAAATAATTTACATGGCAACCACTTCTTGTTCGGGAAGCCAGACTTTGGTAAGGGGGTGTTGTAATAACTTAAGTTTTTCCAAAATTATCGATTTGTGATGGCAATTTTGGTTCATTCCCATATTGTCACTTACAACACAATAAGCCGCTTGAGTGCTCCCTGGGCATTTTGTATGTACCTGAGGTATCCAATTAGGGGTCGAGAGATTATTTTTTGCATTTTACCCAAACTTTGACCATCGACTATTGGCTTTGACCATTTTAATTTTTAACCTTTTTTAATCAAATATCTTACTTTTTACTATTTTATTATTATTTTTACATACTTTTATGTGATAGCCGACCATCTCTCTTCTTTTTTGTCTTCCATCTCATTTTCATGGTGTGTTTTAGTGAAAGAAAATAAAAAGAAGAGAGAGAAAGTGAGGGAAACTAAGAAAATTCAAGGAATTTTTCAAGGAGATTGAAGGATTTTAGACAGGCCATCAAAGAGAATTCAAGGGTGTTGCTTATGGTGATTTTCAAGTGGTGCAAAGTTGGTCTTCATAATTTGGAAGAGAGGTAAGCTTCCTACCTTTGTTAATTTTCATATAAACTTGTTGTTTTATGTGATTAAATGGTGGATTCATGTATTGGCTTGATGATTTGATAATTATATATGCTTATTTTGATGTGGAATGAGTGTATGGCAAAACCCCGTTTGTGTTAGAGTTTATACTTAGTGAAGTTGGTGAGTTTAGGCTTGATTTTTATGATTTTAAGTTTGTTTATTGGAATTGATTGGTGGATATTGTAAAATCCTTTGTTAATTCATGAATTGGTGAGAATTTTATTGGATTTGGAAGCATGGAGGGTTCGGCCATGTGTGGGACTCATTTGGTATTTTTAGGTTGATGAAGAGCATATTGATCTTTTCACATATTAGAAGTATATTTTGTATTTCCAAAATTATTGAGGGTAGATTGGTCATTTTGCATGTAAGAGACATAAATGGTATTTTAAAAATGATCAAGGATATTTTGGTCTTCTGCATGTAAGGGATATAAATTGTATTTTGAAAAATGTCAAAGGCATTTTGGTCTTTTGACATGTTGGGGACATAATTGATATTTTTAAAATTTTTTAAGGTATTTTAGTATTTTCCTATGGAATGAATAAAATTGAAAATCTTGAAATTGTGAGGGGCATTGTGGTCATTTCACATTTCCTAATTATTTTAATATACATATATATATATGTATATATTTATTTATAAATATATTCAATTATATTTCATTATATAGTTATTTATATATTTTTAAATGTATTTGCAATATATATATATATATATATGTATTTATGTGTGTGTATATATATTATTATTGTGAAGGGGTATATATATATATATATATATGTATATATATAAGATACATGTATATATATTAATATATTTATAAAGGTGTTTGCAAATGCATATCTATAATTATATATATATATATATATATATATATATATATATGAAGGAGTATTTATATATAGGTGTATGGATATGTATATTTATGTGTATATATATGTTGGCTTTATATATTTGTATGTATATATATATATGTGTATGTATATAGATTTATATTTGTGTGTTCACATGAATATATTTATAACTGTTGTTAAATTATATATTTTATCTTATATATATATATATGGGTGTTTGTTAATATGTATATAGTTGGAGAATATTACTTTATTTATTATTTAACCAAGGGTAAATTGGTAAATTATCAAGTGCCTTTAGGGGTATTTTGGTAATTATTATATTCTTGAGGGTTATTTTAGTAATTTTTAAAATGCTAGTAACATTTTAGTAATTATATTGGTTTGATTAGTATTTATTAACCAACAAGCTTAAGCAGACACATTTCGGCAATTATCGTTGTTAGGTGGGATAGTTCAGTAAGTATGCATACTTTGTTTAGTTGTATATATACTTTAATGCATATGTATACATTTACATAGAACAAATCATAAGTTTTATTGTCTATTGTAAAATGGTGAATTTTTCCCTGAGGGTTTACATTTTTAAGACGGTTGCACAGATGTGTGCTGGTTTTTAAACCCTATTGTTTTAGCTCTTGAATCATTGATTGCCACGGGTAGAGGGTTTTCTTTTTATGAATTGTGATTCAATCGTCGACCACAACCTGGCATGTGAGTTCCGTGAGGGCGAGGGATAAACCCTCCAACCAAAACGAGTATGTGAGCCTCATAAAATACGGACTAGTTGAGCTATTTGGTTTATAAAGTAAAAAGGAAAAATTTGTAATTTCACATATATGGCATTACACTACATTGTTTTATGCATGTGGGTCGCCTATTCATTGTTTATCGCTCACCGTTGTTTGTTTGTGTGTGATAGGTAAATCTAAAACCCAGCAGTAATGCTTGGTTGATGTGTAGAACTAGAAAGCATAATGCAATATATATTCTTCCTCATTTTATGATTTTGGGTAAAGATACTTTGTATATTAAAATATTTTCTTTTACAGTGTGGATGTGAATACTTTGAAATATTTTCAAGTATTGCAGTTTTATTTGATGTTGTTTACAAAACGGTCTCAAAGAGTAAAGGAAAGATTTAATATCATTTTGTTTTGACATTGTCTTGAATAATTTTTAATTATGAATTGAATTATAAAAGAAAAAAAAATTACACGATAACTATTTCTTACTCGGGAACTTAGAGTTGAGTAAGGGGGTATTACAAGTGTTACATAAACAAACTTGTTTTTCTCAGAGATTTTTAAGTTTAGACTTAAGACATGCGTGAAGACATGTGAATGGGAGTTTTGAATTTTAGAATTTTTATGAATTAATTTTGAATTTTTGAATATCACATTTTTATTTTTGGAATGGTATGTATGTTTCAATTTTCTATTAATAACCCATGGCTATCATATTTGGAAAATCCTTATTGATTTAATATTGTTATATAAATATTCTTGGTTTATTTGGTACTCGTTTAGGCTTAAACAAATTTTTCTTGAATTAATTAAAAATATTTGAAGGTCTTTGGGTTGCTGAAAATCTTATGCGACTGTTTTGATTTAATGGCTATACTTATTATTTGAGAAAATTCTGGGTTGAAGAAGACATTCATATAGTTTTAGTGTCTTTAGAATCAACTCAATTGACTAAGAAATGAATTAGTTATTAATTTTGTTAATAATATGTTGTGTATTTACTATGAATATATGTGAGCTATTATGCAATGATTAGGTGTGAATTTTCTTTGATCATTGTTTCTTTGAGTTTGTGATATGATGATTATGAAATTAAGTGGCTTATGCATGTATAAGTATATTTGATGTACGATGGTCTATGAATAGTATATTGCAATAGTTGGTAAATTAAGAAAGCACTATATAAGTGTTAAATTATGTCGAACTGTGTAAACTAAAGTGAGAATGAGATGTTTGCACGAGTGTGCTAAAGGGAGATCGAGATGCATGCTCCTCTTTTATTTGAATGCAATCCTAAAGTGAGATTGAAAAGCATGCATATTTTTGTTATGTTATGAGGACAAAGAGAGATTGAGATGCTAACTATATGAAAATCCAACTACCATGGTTATTTCATTGATATCATGTTGTTATTATATATTCAACATGTATTAAATAAAAAGTTTGATATGAATATAAAGTTTGTTTGATATGAATACAAGGGATATCACTATGTATATGATTATGTCTATGTGACTTTTTTTTTTGGATTATTACATAAATTATTTAAATTTCATAGCATTGTTTGGGACCAAGAATCCTACTGAGTTTTATAAACTCACACTTTATTTTTATTCTTTTTCCTTGGTAAGAATGATTAAACTATTATGATGGCTCAAGGAGAAGTTCTTATGGAATATAAATGAAGTTATTTAATCTTTTACCATGAGTAGGTGTCTCTAATTTGGAATTTATTTATCATTTGATTTTTGGAACTAAAGTAGTTGTATGGATTCTAAAGTGAAAGTCTAAACTACCTATGTTATTTAGGATTTTATCTCTTTTAAATTATGCATGGAATTAAACCATAAATATTTTTGGAATTTGGGATTTCAATCAAATATCTAATTAAATATTTAAAATAGTTAAAAGTATGGGCATTGATTGTCTAATATTTATGTTTGATAAAGTTTAAAATTTTTCATATTCTCAGCCTGTTAATTTTTTATAGCCACCCTAATTTTGTTTGATCTAAGGAACTTAGTTATGGTATATTACATTTTAGATATGGGCTTGTAAATATAGAAAAATACAACAATATCTACATTTAAAAAAAGAAAATCAATAGAACAATAAAATTTTAAAAATATTCTAACCTACTAATTGATTCGAAGGTGGATGGTTGATGGGTTTCAATTTTATTATTCTTGTATGTAATTCTTGTTTGTTTTAAATTTTAGAATTGAGCCAATTTTGATGTATTTTGATTGCAAGGTTACTTGAGGAGATGTGAATGACTTGGCTGGAAATCATGAAGAAATAATCGAGTTAGTCAAGTCTTGTTCAATGTTAGGCCTCTATCATTGGGCCTAACAAGTTACCAATGAGAGACCTAATTCCCACAAGTCCAATGCATGTCAGGCGCAGTTACAAGTTCAAAGTGAAGCACCTGACATGCATCGTAGAAGTGTATGTGCGCATGAAAATTAGACAAGTAAACCCATAGAGTCAGGTGCCAAGTTAGGTCCTTTGTCAGGCGACCTAACTTGGTATGATAATGATCAATGGCAATTTTGTAATTTTAGGGTTTTAAGCCTAAACAAGTAAAGCTAGGATTTTATTATAAATAGACGTTTTTATTAGGTTTAGAGGGACGACAGATACAACAACTAATTGTTAATTTGTGAAAAATTATGAGTTGCTAAATTTCTTCTCTCGAATAGGAGCTAGTTTTAATTATTAATTGTTCATGTGTGAGATATGAGTATACAATTCTTTAATTAATTCAATTGATTCTTTCATCTATATTCTTCTATAATCTTGACTAATTTCATTTATCTATGATGGTATTTTGGTACCAATATTATTGCTTGTAATTGGATGCATGCTAAATTAAATGTGAATCGTACTCTAGTTTTAATTATCCATAGAAATATTGGGAATATAGTTTAGATTAAAATTCTACAATGTTTTTAGGGTTTGTCTAATTTTTGTCATCTTTCTAGATCATAATGCTAGTCTAAATTAATTTGGTTCACATTGATTCTGAATAATTTAGGATTAGGAATTACTCACGAATATTTTTGAGTTGTTTAATATTAAGAAAAGATTGCAGTAGATTGGTCGTACCATTTTTTAATGCCAAAGCTGAAGGATTAATTGATAATGAATTTGATTCCCTTTGTCAATGATCACGTACAATTAATAATGTTAAATTAATAATGCTAATTAAATGTGAGTCGTACTCTGGTTTTAATTATCCATAGAAATATTGGGAATATAGTTTAGATTAAAATTCTACAACATTTTTAGAGTTTGTCTAATTTTGGTCATCTTTCTAGATCATAATGCAAGTCTAAATTAATTTGGTTCATATTGATTCTGAATAATTTAGGATTAGGAATTACTCACGAACATTTTTGAGTTGTTTAATATTAAGAAAAGATTGTAGTAGATTGGTCATACCATTTACTAATGCCAAAGCGAAGAATTAATTGATAATTAATTTGATTATCTTTGTCAATGATCACGTACAATTAATAATACTAAATTACTCTAAACCGAGATTGTATATGATTGATTGTTCATCTCGATTTACCCAGCTCTACTTTACTTGTCTACTGATTTAAAATATTTGCATCTCGAAAACCCCCCATCTTATTTCTATTGTTCTAATTGATTGTTAGACCAACCCTTGTGGGTATAATTTGGACTTACCGCTACTATATATATGGTAATTTCGGCAATTTAATTTCGATGTAAGATGACAAAGCATCAGTAGTACTTTCAAAAAGCATGTTATTAGGATTATGCTTCAAAACAGTCCTCAGGTCTTCTGCCCACGTACTTTTCATTGTCCTTCCCAAGACTCCCACATTCGAAAAAGTACAACAATGCTAACTTGAGCAAATCATTGTCAGCTTTAAACTCCATTATATTAAGGAAAGCATCTTTGTTGTGGGAATTTTTTAAACATTGATTCTCACCAAAATACATATTCAGTATACATTTAGACTTGGGGCATGGATCATCAGATGAAAGTAATATGCAATTTAAGTTAGTGAAAAGGCAAAAATCACTTAGTAAAATGTATCTTCGGATGAAAGTGATATGCAATTTAAGTTAGTGAAAAGGAAAAAATCTTACTTAGTAAAAGAGGCTCCTTTCCCATGCTCAATAGTTTTCTAAACAAACATTTTTAGCCTTTATAGGCAAGATTTCATATTCTTCTTGAGATCATCAATTTTCTTCTTCTTTGATAGCCTCCTTCTTAGAAGAAACCTTCTTTTTAGATTCTTCCTTATGATCCTCTGAATTAGCTGCCAATCTTTTTTAAATGTCTTTAATGATCTTCGTAATAGGGAACTTAGACGAGATGATCATGGGTGTCTTTATTGAATTAGGGTACTTAGTTGTCTTAATATGCTCCATTTCCTATAAAAAGATATCACAATTGAATAATGTAAGTAACAGTTGTAACTAAAATTTGTTGCTCTTGTAAATAAAATAAAATAGATAACAGATTGTTGCTCAATTTGTATATTTCCTCTTATAATAGAGGAAAAATAGTTGAAATATCAAAATAGTACAAGACACAACAGTTTCAAAATATTTCATTTATTGTATTTCTAATAAAGAAGTCTCAAAGTATTAAATACTTCAAAGGGTAATTTGATGTTATGTCCAAATCCAACCCGCATTCAAATTTTTTAGCCCATTTTCTGTATTATTATTATTTTATTCTAAAATTATTATTATACTCTTAAAAATGAAATACGTGAATAATCTTTTTAACAACATTGTCATTCTGCCAAAGTAAAATTTGAAGAACTGTATTTTCTCTCTCAAGCTATCAAACCTCTAAATTCCACTCAATTGTAAATTTCATTTGCCATCGTCATTGTCGTCTTCGTATTGTCATCTTCGTGAATCCATCATATACTTTGGATATTCTCCTTTTGAATCTCAATCGCCTTTACAAGGTTACTTTTCTCATTTACTACATTTGGTTTTTGGTTTTTAGGGTTTTAGGGGTTTATCGTTGTAGAGCATGTGTATCCATATGAACCATAGGCTCATTATGGGTTTGTTGTTTTATAAGGGTTTAGGGTTTTAAGTTTTTTTTTTCTTTTTTACTTACATGGGTTCTATTTTATTTTATTTTATTTTTTTAAACATGGGGTTTATGGGTTTTGTCTTATAAGGGTTTAGGGTTTAAATTCTTCTCTTTTTTTTTTTTTCTAAATGGGTTATTGCTTAATTTAGAGTGTTAAGATGGGGTTTGGGTTTGGGTGTTTAGACAAATGATAGGGATGATGTTATTTTATTTTATTTTGTCAGTATGTAGTGGGGTATGAAAGATGTGAAAGTGACTATTGTCACATTTATTTTTATAAAATTCAATAATAGTGAATTTATTCTTGTCTATCGAACTAAGGATGCACTTCATCTAATATCAAACACATATAATATACTTCAACATATTGTTGTATCTTTTCGTCTACTACCAAAGTATAAATTGATATTCTTATAGGTTTGATGAAGTTCTTCGGCAATGATGAAGTTGAGCAGTTTAATTGTACATAAGTTATGTTAATATATATAAGACCTACTTTATGTTTACCATTCTATAATATGTAATTTTAATAGGAAATGGACATCACCAAGTTTGGTAAGACTTTGAAGTACCCTGAAGCAAAAGATGAACAAGTTCACATAACGAACAAGACTGCATTATTCAAGGTTTGGGAAGAGATAAAGGGCGAGTTAAGTAAAGACCGTAGTGGAATGAAGAAGATGGAAGATAGTTGTTTAAAACAATTTCTCAAGTTGGGTTGTGTAAACTTCTCTGCTGATATTGTTCATCACTTACTTAGAAGCCAAACCCATATCTTCGATAAGAAACATATGGAATTCAATTTTGGAGGTAAGATAGCACAATTCAGCAAGAAGTTTGGTCTTATCACTGGGTTAAAAATGGGTCCAATTTTGAAGAGGAAGACAATTCTTTCATTTGATAGAATACAAGATGACTATTTCAACAATTTGGATAAGATCACAAATGCCATGGTGAATGATATTTTTACCCATATAGTGGAGTACATGGAAAACGATGACATGGTGAAGTCACACCAAAGTAGATAATAATCACCTCTATATTGTAGATGAACTTGAATACTTTAACAGTTATCCATGGGGAGAAGTGTCGGCCCACCATATCCTTACTACATAAGGCTTTGAAAAAACCTAATAAGACTAGCATTCATTGTGTTGGAGAGTGTCTAATTACTTTCGGGTTTTACTTCTCTGGTGGTAGCCCCTTCTCGAAACACCGAGCTTTGCGTTCGTCTATGTCCACCAAATGTGGCATGTAACTTTCTCTCATATTCCACAATGGAAAGACTCCCCTGCTTCAAGCTCAGGAACTCAGCTTCCTTTTCTTCTCACTTAACTTGCGAAAAATACTTCGCAAGGAATAAAGTCTTAAATAGAGCCCACATTATTGGATGTTTATCTGTGCAATATACTTTTTTGATCATATTACACCAATGACCAGCTCACTCCTTCAGTATAAATGAAGCATAGATCACTTTCTTCATTTCTGTGATGTTAGTCAGCAATGATGTTAGTCAGCAAAAAGATCTTCTCTAGCTCATGAATCCAACTCTCTACCACTTGTGGATTAGTCGTTCCCTTAAACTTCACAAAACTGTTTCACCACCACATTAATCCCAACAAATTAATGTGGTTCATGAGGTTGCTGCTGCTGATTCTGAGTCACTAGACTCTCAATGTCTTCCAGAGTCGACTAGTGGTATCTCTTAAACTAACCTCAGGTTCAAGGTGCACATTTCTTGTAGAACATGACATCTACAACCAAAGAAAGAATAAATCTTATCCAAATTATTTGTGATAATTTGATAAGAAACACAACAAGACAACACTTCATTCTCATGATAAAGTGTTACACAATCAGCATATACAATACATATAATACATCCTATATACATATATATACATATACCAAATATACAACATATATTACATACATACAACAACAAAGTCGTATAGAGACCGGAACCTTAATCACTAGTAGGGTCATCCTAAGTATTTATATCATTTGGGTCGACCGGTTTGGGAGAATAACCATAGGCGACGTCACCCTCTGAACCCATAGAGTCCTCTTCAAGGTCCTCCTCCTCCTCAAGATTCTTTTTTGGCCTCACAGCCATGACAAGCGATACTTTAAACCCCTGTACCCTCAATTGTGCCATCCTCGCCTGTGCTCATCAGGGTCCTCATAAAAATGATCCAAATACCGCATGTATATGTCATGACGATGGTCAGTTTGAAATTACTCAAACCTCTCAATAGGGACATAATAGTGACCCCCACCCGGTAGAGGTGCAACAGTGGTCTGCCAGGTCAAGAACATGGAGGCTTCTTGTGTTCTAGCTCACATCGAGCAAAATCCTCATCAAGACCAATAACGTGATAACCCTCCCCCGAGGAAGACTGAACATCACCTCTGAATGTTGCTCTCGAAGAACATGGTCAAACCACTGACTCAACCACTGCTGTCACCGGGGCATCTTGCCTCTTGCAAAACATACGAGACACACAGGTAAACAATTGATCCATCTAAGCAGCACAGTCACATAAAGCAAAATAAACAAACATGCAATACTAAAATAAATCCAAAAGATAGTCTACCTTAGTAAACAAGTGGTCACTAGAGCATCACATGGTTAAAAACGTAGGGCTCTGATACCAAAACTGCAATGCCCCCTTACCCAAGCCTAAGTTCCTGAGCAAGGTTCAGTTACAACGTAATTTGTTTTTCTTTTTATAAATTTGAATACTTTTGGACAACACTGTAATAATAACAAAACTTTCTTTTACTCTTTGAGATGGTTTTGCAAACCACACTGTAAAATAGTAATACTTTAAAATATATCAAATTATACACACTCAAACCATAAAGGAAAATAGTATTTAAAATACATAGAGTATCTTTGCCCAAAATACCAAATCAAAATGCGGAAGAACACTGTACTATGCTATGCCTTCCTAGATCCACACTGCCACCAAGACCTACTACTGAGCTTTGGATTTACCTGTCACATAGAACAAATAACTGTGAGTGAAAAATACTTAGTAGGCAACCCAAATGTATATGCCAATGCAATGTCATGATGCGTACAACCATACACATTAAATCTCCATTTTTTCTTCTTTTTTTCAAACTGAATATCTCACTCTCTCTCTGTATATATCATGGGGCCCACATGCACCTTAGCTGTTGAAGGGTCTATCCCCCACCCACATACACCCTAGTGGTCGGCGGTTGAATCACTGTTTCATAAATACCCACCCACCGTGGTAGTCAGTGATTTAAAGAGCTATTAAAATATGGTTTAAAACCAAAATGGCCCTGCTTAAATCAATGATTGACAAACACTAATCAATCCGATATAATTATTGAAGTGCCACTGGCCCTTTCGAACCAAGACAACCCTCAAGTACATAGACATTGCCAAAATACCCTCAAAGGTAAATGGTCTATTATCAAACTACTCATGGTTAAACAATCAACAAAAAAATACTTCTCCATATTCCCCAAATTATCTTCATGGGGCATTACTAGTAATAATAATAATAATATTATTAATATTATTATTATCCTCATCCTGGCAGGACTAAACGACATGACAAAGAACCACAAAATTAGTTAATTAAGTGAAATATATGTAATCTAAAAGTGAAATTGTGAATTAAGTGCAAAATAGTAACATTCTCTTGTGTTTTATGGTTGATTAAAATGAGCCTAAGCATAACTTTAAGAGTATTATCAAACTCATAAGCTCACCTTTGACATATTGTTGATTATGATGAAATTCCTGCTTCAATCATTCAACATCCGATTGGATAAGATCATCTAAATATATAGAAGAAGATAAGGTCAACAATCAATGCATACAGTCCACATTTTTAAAGTTTAAGTTGCATAATATATTTACTTTACTTGATGTTGAAAGTTCAAATTGGTTAGAATTTCTAGAAGGAAACTGTGGTGGACTGTAATGGAAATGATCATCATCATGGTCATGATCATGAAGGTTTTGATTGCTATTAGTACAAGGCTTCTTCATTGTTGGTTTTGTACTATCACCATCATCATGCTCATCATGTCCTTCACCATCATTAGTGAGCATGTCTTCTTTAACATAATCAAATTCATCATTTGTTGTGGTTTCTAATGTGACAACCACATCATACTGTCTGAGTGAATATAGTTAGTAACATATAATAATATACATACCCATATTCTTAAATATTTAATCCTTCAATTGGTTAAAATTTAGCGTGGAGTTGGCTGACCAATTAAAAATGTGAGGGAAAGACACTTCATCTAATTTATTGGCAGTAAGTCTACCTAATTTAGGGATTGTCTCATATCCCTAAACCTACAAAAAAAGAACAAATATATTAGGAAAAAAAGTCAAATATAGCCAACATGTAATTAGATGCAAATATGTAAAACTCGAAAAGTAGCCTTACAATACCATTGCTCTTTTTCGACTCCCCACCTACTTTGACATCTTACAGCGAGTCCGGTTGATCGCTAAGGATTTTTCCCATGAGGTAGTTAAGCCTACAAGGTAAAGTTCTACTCTTACTAGGGAATCGTGGAAGGAGCTTTCCAGTTACACAAGTTCGAAGGAAAGTCAATGACAAACGATTCTCACAACGACGACAACATCAAGAATTTCAAGGCAATTGATAACCAGTTTGGTGTTCAGTAAGAAGTGCAACAGAAACCATTCTAGTAAGTGTTGGGGTAGGCTTGGAGTATGTTACGGTTGTGGCAAGCCTGATCATCTGAAGAGGAACAGCTAAGAGATGGAAAGGGTGCAACAACCTACCCAAGGCCTTATGTTCACGCTTACCAAGAAGGAAGTGGGGAAGGATGATGCAGTAGTGGTGGCAGGTACCATTACTTTGAATGGTTTGAGCACTTTTGCATTTTTTAACTTGGGTGTTATGCACACGTTTGTGTTTAGTCAATTTGTTTCTAAATTAGCTAGAAAACCTGTTTGGCTTGATTATGATTTGTGTGTTGCTACCCCTTCGGGTGTGAGTATACTCGTTTCTTTGATGCTTGATGATTGTGTTATGTGTCTTGGTAATGAGATACTGCGTGTCGATTTGATCATATTGGAATTGTCCAATTTCGATGTGATTTTTGGTATGGATTGGCTGTCTAAATGTGGAGCTTGTATTGTTTGCAAGAGAAGAAAAGTTGGTTTAGACCTTTAGGTAGTCAGAGTTTTAAGTTTGCAGGTTCATTGTCTAAGTCGTGGCCAAAATTACTAACGGTAATGCAAACTCTTAACTGATTGCGTCGAGGGTGTTAGGTATCTCTTGTTAGCGTCATTGACAAGGAATTGGATACTCTTCAACTATAAGACGTTGAAGTCGTTTGTGAATTTTTAGACTTTTTTCCTAAGGAATTTTCAGAGTTACCACTTGATTGAAAGGTGGAGTTCACTATTGACTTAATACTGGGGGTTGCACCTATTCTTATTTTGTTGAATTGCAAGGGTCGCGTCGTATCAGTTGAACGTCAAGTACCAGGTTTTGTTCGAGTATAATTCTAACTCTTTTAATTTAAATTCGAGGACAATATTTATTTTTAAGAGGAGAGAGTTGTAATAACCGTATTTTATTTCCGAATTTATCGATTTCCAATCACATTTTCGGTTTATTCGCTAGTTTGCCTTTTTCACTAAAACAAGTAGTTTCTGAATTTTCCTAATATTTTGTAAGGGCCGAGAGTACTCTATGAGGAGTTGAAAGATTTTTTCTACCCATTTTACCCTTGGTCAAAGTTTAACCAAGTTTGGTTACTATTTATTATTTTAATATTTTAAATAAATACCTATTTTTACTTTATTATATTAATATTATAATTGCCAATTGGGATAATTTTTACCAAAAGTGGCTGACTACTTCCCTTTGTTTTAAGTCTTGCTTTCTTCATTTCATTTCTTGAAAGGTTTTAAAGTAAAAAAATAATTTTTTAGAGAGAGAAAGTGAGAAATTCAAAGAATTTTTAAGAGAAAATTTAGGATTAAGGGCCAGCCATCAAGGGGAGTTCTTTGGCATTATTTTTGGTGGTTTTCAAGTGGAGGAAGAGGTGTTTGGCTTGCTTGGAAGAAAGGTAGGCAACTATTCCTTATCATTTTTCATGTAAATTATGTGTTTTACTTGGTTAAATGATGGAATAATGCTTTGTATTGTTGATGTGATGATTGATTATGCTTAATTTGATGGATATTAAGTGTATGGAAAAACCCCCAATTAATGAGGGTTTAGGGTTTTGTGGAATTTATGTTTAAAATGTGATTTTATGGTATATTGCATGGTTAATTGAAATTGATGGTTGGATATGGTTTAATCCATTGTTAATTTGATATTTTGGTGTTAAAATGATTGGATATGATTAGTGTGAAGGGCTGGCCATTGATTGAGATGTGTTGGAATTTCAAAGCTTGTGAAGGGCATTTTGCTCTTTTCACAAGTTAGCGACATTTTAGGTATTTTTGAATTTTGCAAGGGACATAAATGTAATTTTTGAAAATGATGAAGGGTGTTTTAGTCATTTACATGTGAGGGACACAAATGAAATTTTTGAAAAAGTCAAGGGCATTTTGGTCATTTAACACATTGGGATATAAAGGTAATTTTCAAAATTCTTCGGCATGTTTTAGTCTTTTTCCATGGGATGGATAAAATTGAAAATCTTGGAATTGTGATGGATATTGTGGCCAGTTTGTATTTTCAAATATTTTATTATATATATATATATATATATATATTCAATTACATATATTTGTATATTTAATAAATATATTTGTTTATACATTTATTTATGTATTTACATTCTATTAATATTTTCTAAAATACATAAGTATTATATATGTATTTATTTTATATTTATAAATGTATTTATAAGTATGCATGTATGTTATATGTATTGAGCCCAGTTATAAACCCCGACATCGAGCACCTTACAAAACGCGTCTCCGTTAACTTTTATGGTTTTGCTAACACTTAGAAAGACCTCATAGATTTTTTTTTGTTTTTCCCAAATTTTGCCCCTTCTTCCATTCTCTTCCTTTTTTATTTTATTTTTGTTTTCTACATCTTTCCTTTTCTTCTCCAGCCTTTGCAGTCGTGTGCCCATTCTTCCTCTTTCCTTATCTTCTCTGGCCTCTGCAACCCATGCATCCATCCTGTGCAAAGCCAGCCCCATCCATTCTCTTTTTTCTTTCTTTTTCCTAACATTCACCCTCATCTGCTTACAAGCAATTGAGCTGAGTGCTCTTCCCCCAACATCTGCCATTTCAATCATTTATCCTCATATGCTATTTTGATCATCGAGAAGGTGTTGAAGTTGCTGGAAATGCTATCGTCGGTTAAGGAAAGACGGAAGGAGATCTGTGATGACGAAAATTGCATGGAAGGAATTGTACAAAGATAGAGCATGCAGTTATGATTCTATGGATCGTATGGTATCTTTTCCGAGACAGAGGTGCTCTAGAAATTGTGACAAAAGCAAACGGACTCGTAAAGTTTTTGTTGTTGATGCAAAGCAATTGCTCACCAAGTGTTCAACAAATGTTATTGAGCTGCTTAAGATCTTTCGCCTTAATTCTAAAACTTTCATTTCTTGTTACGATACTAAGACCACTCATATCATGCCCTATTGATACTGATATGACCTTTTTTCTCTTCTTTTTTGCTATTTTTTTTTTAAAAAATTAAATTTTAGTTCCTCTTTCTATTTGAAGACATGGAAAGTGAGGTTGTGAGAAGTAAGAGAAAAACTAAAGAACTTGTAAATGAAAAAGAAAATTTTGTTAGTGAACAATTACAAAAAGAGAAAAGTCATTTAATTTTTAGTTTGGCATTTGAACATTTCCTTGTTTGATCTATTTATTTTCTTTAGTTTTAGGATACATATTTTGATGATAGAATTTTTTTTTTGGGGAATAGGTATTGAATTGAGAGATTGAAGATTTTAAAGTGAGATCATAAATTTGAATCAATATTATAATCTCATAAACTTAACCAAAAAAAAAAAAAGGAAAGTAAAGGGAGTGAGGGAGAAAATATGTGGGTTTTGAATTATTGTGATTATTGAATGGATGGTGTAGTTGGGATCGAAATGGCAAATCTTGGGGGAAGACCACCCATCTCAATTGCTTGTAAGCAGATGTGGGTGAATGACTAGAGAAGAAAGGAGAGGGAAAAAGAGAAAGGATGAGCTGACTTTGCATGGGATTGGTGCATGGGTTGTAAGGGTCAAAGAAAAGAAGGAAAGAGAAAGAATGGGCACAAAGAAAAGGAAAGATGTATAAAACAAAAAGAAAAGAAGAAAATGGAAGAAGAGGCAAAATTTGGAGAAAGCAACAAAAAAAAATCTGAGGTTTGTATTAGCAAACGGATTTGTAAAAGTTAACAGAGACACATATTGTAAAGTACGTGATGTCGGGGTTTATAGCAAAACCGTATATGTATTTATGTGGGTAAATATGTATTAATTTATATATATGTATGTGTGCATTGGTGTGTGTGTGTATATAATGATAAGTATGTATAAATTTATAGTTGTGTGCACGTATAGCTGTTGAAATGTATGTGTACATATATAGGGGTGTATATGTATATTTGTATATATATATATATATATATATATGTATGTGAATATATATTTATATGTGTGTATATTTATATATGTGTTTATAATTGTGTTTATAAATATGTATATATGTTATTATTCTTATATATATATATATGTACTTGGGTGTTTGTATATGTATGTGTATGGTTGAAGAAGTATTTTTTTATTGATTATTTAACCAGGGGTAGTTTGGTAATTGATTATTTACCTCTGAGGGGTATTTTGGTAATGTCTATTTACTTGAGGGTTATCTTGGTAATTGTCGAAAGGGTTAGTGGCACTTCAATAATTATATTAGATTGATTGGTATTTGTCAATCGTTGATTTAAGCAGGAGCATTACGTTAATTATCTCTGTTATGGGATAGTTTAGTAATTATGCGTTTTATTATTTTGTTTAGTTGTAGTTATGCATTGTGGCATGAGCATTCATTTACATAGAGTAATTCATAAAGTTTATTATTTTATGTGAAATGATGGATTTTTCCCTGACAATTTATGTTTTCAAAGTGGTTGCACAAATGAAGGTATATAGTTTTAAACCTTATTTTAACAGCTCTTTGAGTCACTGACCACTAAGGTGGGTGGGTCTTTTTGGAATAGTGATTCAAATGTTGACCAGGGTGCATATGGGTGTGGGATAAACCCTCCGATGTGCCTCACGAGATGCATAGAGAGAGAGTGAGCTATTCGGTTTGTAAAAGAAAGAGGAAAAATGGAGATTTTATGTATATGGTTGTGCACATCATGACATTGTATTGACATATGCATTTAAGTTGTCCACTGAGTATTTTTTACTCATAGTTATTTGTCATATATGGCAAGTAAATCCAAAACTCAGTAGTAGGTCTTAGTGGTGGTGTGGATCTGGGGAGCACTACAAAAAAATCTACTGTGACAAAAATTATTGTGTCATCATAAATTTGTCACAAAAAGTATACATTTAGTGTCAAAAATCCATGTTTGAAATTGATTCCTAGTGCAGAGATAAAATAGTGTCAAGCTGATTTGTGTCGTAACACTTTATCACAGAAAGTATAATTTTTTTGGAGGGAAATTTTTCTATTCAAATTTAAGAATAATTTGTGATAAAATTTCATAGATTATCACTAAAAACATATATATTTTTTGTCAACTTTATATTATTATATTTGTGACAAAATGTAATTTCACACAATTTATAATTTATAATTTCTTATTGCCAAAAAAATAAAGAAAAATAAGAAAAATTCAATTACACACGTTGTTTAACACCATCTTCAGCCCTAGCCCTACCCCTTCTCCCTCCTCCATCTCTGTTCACGGCTGTAGAACCCAGCACCACGTCCCCCGCCAGAACCCATCGCTGCCCCAACTGAACCCATCGCCTTCCGAACTAAGCCCCTTTCTTCCTCTCTACCATTACGCTCCCTCCAATTTTCGCACCTACCAATTTTCTTTCACTATGTCTCTCTCCCTTCTTTTCCTTCCCCTTTTTTCAAATGAAGTTATTTGATTTGATCTGTGTTTTCAAGTTTGAAATTGAATATGGCAAGAGGAAAGTACAAGGAACAGCCCACTGGTCACTGCAGCTTCTCCACTCCCAAAGAGTTTCGTAATATCTCTCTATGTCTCTGTTATCTCTATTACTTTGTACTCTATATTATGTATTTAATAATTATATTTGTATGCATTTATGCTGGCCATTTCTTTTAGATCAATGGAGGATTGTTGCTTGTTAAACTCCATTTATTTATTATTATTTGAGAAAAGGGGATCTTGAGTTTAAGATGCGCTTGATGGCTCGCTCTTCAACCGCAGTTGGTGTTGTAGATAGTAAAATTGGGTCACCAGTTGGTGTCCAATAGCAGAGGGTTCTCTTGGTCAGTTTGGTTGCATCATTTGTACGTTGGGTCTTTGGGCGAAGTCCCAGAGAGAGTGCAAGAGCAAGAAAGGGACTTTTGATTTATGGAATTGGAATTGATTGGAGGTTTTGGCCCTTTATTGATTTTTACGGCGTAGTCACTAACAATTGAAAACTTTATATTTAATTGTTGTATTTTATTATCTCTGCTCTTTCTTAAACAACAGTTGGTGTTCTTGTTTGCTAAATGAGCCAAATCTGATAAAGTTCCATGCAGAGCACATAGCTTTCATGTGTTAAACTAAAAACTGCTTCTTTGAATTTGATTCCTTATATGCATAAAATTATTACTTGTGTTTGTTTGCAGCTATTTGCTGGAAATGATGCTGATGAATTTAGTTCAATTCTAAAACAAGGTCGTACTCCAAAAGTTTTATTTACTACTTGTCGTTTCAACTGTACTCTATGTTCTTCGTTTTGCTCATCATTCTTTCATCGTTTTTATTTATTTATTTATTTTATGGATTCCATTTCCATTATGTTTTGTGTCATCAACGTTAGACCATAATATAGGTTTTTGTGATTTGCCTTTTTATTGCAAGAGGTTTCCTAATATATTCAGGTTATCTTTGGTATTTATTGCTTGGTTTGCAGAGAGGACCTGCATTTACATCAGAATTGCTTTCTGTGATCCCAAATGCACATTGTTACAAGAGGCAGTAAGGACCTATGACTTGAAAAAGGTAATGGTTATGTACTTATATTTTTCTCTGTCCCATAAAAGGCAGCAAGTTGAAACCCTTTACAATTTTCTATTTCTTGGTATATTTGGTTGCAGACTGTAGAATATGCAAAAAAAAAAGACTTCATTTCAATTATTGTTGTTCACACCGACTGCAGAGAATCAGTTTGCCTATGCTTCTTACCGTACAAATATGTGATATATTGATTTAATTAAAATGTAACTTACAGCTCTTTCAACCATCTTGTAGATGCTCTCCTAATCATAGGGTTACTTGATGGACCTACTGCTCATTTCAAGCTGTCGAGACTTGTTTTACGCAAGGACATTAAGGTTTGCTCAAATCTTTTATTGATTATTTATTTTATCCTACCCTTGTTTGAACTATGGAGGTAGATTACTGTGGTGTAGTATGGCGTTTATCACTAAGCTTCATGGTTTATTTTTGGCTGCTTTTGAGGAAGAGATACATGTTATAATCATGGAATTTCCCTTTTTTTTGGTTTTCTTGATGAAATTAATACTTCTTGTTCTTGTGATCATGTGCCTCATCAATAATTTTTATTTTTTAGATGAACAGTTGGATGGTAGCTACTAGCTAGCAAGTGTAGGGCCCACATCAATTTATATATATATATATATATATATATATATATATATATATATATGGAAGGAATAGAAAGGAAGAATGAAGTAGGGTCCAATAAATAATATACAATCACATGGTTACGATGTGGTCCAATTTCATGGTTTTGGGGCATGTGACATTGCTAGTACAATTTGTCAATTCCATGTGAAAACATGTATCATTTTTACAAAAAATAGACGCTGTCACACCCATTTTTAATGGCCCGCTCTCTGATATTTGCCGGCTTAACCTAACACCAAACTTTTTATTCAATTTCCTTATGCTAAAATGGTCAATATTTCATTATGTATATTACTTGACCCTGTCATTATGTCATTATTTCATTAGGTGTTCTTGTTTGCTAATTCCAAATGCAAGAGGTACTTTCACAATCTCTTGAAGCCATCCAAGCTTACCTGGACAACCGTGTATAGGAAGCAACATAAGAAGGTAGATTGGATCTTCCATTATGTACTTTGAGCCCCATATATCTGTGTTCTAATCGTACCTAAATACCTCTACTTTTAGCTTGTCATATCATCAACAATCATTAGATCATTTTTCTTATAGATGTTAATAATTGGAATATGTGCAGATAGTTAATGATGTTTAAATACTCAGTTTTCTCTTAGCATCTAATATCATTATCTAATCAAAATTATTAAAAATGATCATCATCCTGAGGATTTATGAAATTGCTGTTGTGTAGTGAAATCAAGGAGAGGATCAAGAAAACAAAGGATGAAAAAAGGGCAAAAAAAGCAGAAGTGATGGCAAAGACCTCGAAGACACAAGGGAAGGCCAACATTTCTAAGAGAGCAATACCAAAGGGTCCAAAGCTTGGTGGCAGTGGTGGGAAGCACTGAGCAACTAGTTAGCTGTCTATTCATTACATCGTGGAGTTATAGATTGGACCATGGAGATATATATGTTCATTGTATTATTAACTTATAAATGAATATTATTTGTGTCAATACAAAATTCGACATTGATATTTTTTGTGATAATTTTACTTATCACTAACAAACAAATAACAATTAGAATATTCTACAGTGACGAAACAGACAGGGTCACTATATTATATCATGAATGAAAATTATTTGTGTCAATTGAACTCGACATTAATATTTTATATGACAATTTGCATTGTCACTAACAGTTATTATCACAAACGTTATTTATGTGATAGATACTTTCAGTGTCAATAACTATTGTCACTGTTATATATTATAACAAACATATATAATGTCACAAATAATATCAGTGACATAATTATTTTGGCACTGTATCATTCCGTGTCAAAATTACAAGTCGTCACTGAAATTCATATTGTCATAGAAAGGCAAAGTTTGACTCGATTTTTGGATGTAATTAGTGACAAATAGTATGGATTTAGTGACAAATTTTAAACCTTATTATGACAAAAATTCTTGACATAAAAGATTCAAAATTCAGTGATAGTAATGAAATTGTCACAGAAAAATGGCCATTAGTGACTATACCGTTTGATTGTCACAAAATAGAATTAGTGTCTGCTTTTTTGTATCCACTCAATGACGATCGATTTTTGTCACAGAGATGAATACAATGACAAAAAATGGGATTTAATGACAAATTTACGTTGCCACAGTAGATCATTTTTTTTGTAGTGGAGGCATGACATAATACAATATTCTTCCGCATTTTGATTTGGTATTTTGGGCAAAAATACTCTGTATATTTTAAATACTATTTTCCTCTATGGTGTGGATGTGTATACTTTGATATATTTTAAAGTATTACTATTTTACGGTGTGATTTACAAAATAATCTCAAAGTGTAAAGGAAAGTTTTGTTATTATTACAGTGTTGTCCAAAAGTATTTTTAAACCAGTCAAATTTATAGAAGGAAAAAAAAATTTATGTAGTAACTATACCTTGCTTAGGAACCTAAATTTGGATAAAAGGGCGTTACATTATAACTATTATAAAAAATTACCCATTAACTAAAATCTAACTGAAGGTTTTTTCAATGTACAGATTTATATACCTATGAATATTGTTAGGACACATTAGTTTTTGGCTCTTATTGACATTAGAAGTTGTGTTGTTGTGTTGTATGATTCATATATGTCAGTTTCTAAAAACAATTTGGGAATTATCGAACCATTAGGAATTATGATGTCATATTTACTGAGGGATGCCAATGTTTATGATGCCAAACTAGAATTGAGTAAAAGCAAAATACCTTTCAAGATGCATTGCTTCGAGAAGACTCCACAATAGATGGCGTTATAAGTTTTCAAACTTAGCTACCATGTGTATTAACTTCCAAGTAATTGTATGCTTATGTTGTGTGCATTTTATTTTTATTATTTTTTTTTTTGTACAAGGGTGATTATGGTGTATTCATGTTAAAATTCGTGGAATACTTGATAGCTAAACTCTATCATTTTCACACAACATGACATTCAGTTCTTCAAACTTAAATATGCTCAAGAAATATTCGCCAAGGAATTATATGTTTGACTTTTGTGCTTTAAAGGTCAATTATACCTAACTTGTAAATTATACATTTATATGAATCCTAATTGATTTTTTGTATTATTAATTTTTTGCTTTTTTATTATTATAATATGACTAGCAATACCAAACAAGACAAAGTATTTTAAGAAAGCGTAAAAGTTATTTTAAGATAATTAATATTATATATAATAATCAATATAATTATTTTAATTAATATATAGTTGCACAAATGTATTAAATACAAAATTCAATAATGACCAACATATTTGGTAACAGATGAAGTCCAAAAATTATGATTTCAATTCTGACGAAGGAAAAAATGTGTTGTCTTCGATAATATCGAATTGATTTGATACTAATGAAGTCATTCATTTTGTGGTTAACAAAAAGGGTACACTTGCTTCGTCACTACCGAATTAATTCATTATTATTGAAGTTACATACAAGTTCTATAACACGCCTTTACCTGAGTCCGAAGATCCGATTAAAAGAATGTTACAACAGAATACATTCAAAATGATCTAATGAAGAAGTTCCTTTGGACAAGCTAAAATTTGAATTAAATTTTTCCTTACTCTTTAGCACACAATCAAATCCTTAATTTTAAATAAAAACCATAGTAATTTAAAACTTAAAATAAAACATAGTTATTTACAAAAGACCCACAACGTAAAGAAAATTATCTAGTTAATCAGAGTATTATAAAGTCCAAAAGGAAATAAGAAAGTGCAGAAAAATTATTTGTACTATAGCCAACCAGCCATTGGTCCGCCACCACGCAACCAAATTTTTCAAGAAGAAGTTTCGGAATTACCTACACATAGAAAACAAGAAGAATGAGTGAAAAATCACTCAGTAGGTTCCCAACATGCACGTACTAATGAAATATTATGTGCTACTGACATGTAATTCTCTTTCAAGTACTGATTTTTCCTTCTTTCTTATCATAAATCATATGCAAAATTTAACTTTTTTGAAGATCTTATGTAATGATTTTTCTGTTTGTAAGACTTTTCATTAAGTATAAATTTTTAATTACGCTGGAGCTAGTTACTCATTAGCAATTGTTTTTTCCAAAGTAGTACACAGACATATTTTCAAGGAAATTCAATACATTTAACCATTTAGAGGAAACGATATTACTGGGGAAGAGACCCATTTGCATCCACGCTATGCAAGTACTAAGGTTACAACAACCACATACACCAATATGCTCACATATGCGCGCATGCAAGAATCCAATCTCTCCACTCACTAGTTAGTAGGACCTCTACTAAATGGTTCATATATCCCATCAATATAAGCTTTATTCAATATGCATATGCCTACGTATGCATGACCATAACTTTTCTATGTATAGCTTTAAAACGTGACTTGTTTGGAAAAATCAATTTCTTTGCATGTAACAAAAGCTTTCATGACATGCATATTAATGTATGTATATGCACATGGGTCTTGGCAATAGTGTTTATAACATGACAATCACATTCCAATAATCCTAATTACACGATTACGCTTAAAGGTTACAAATTTATAGCATATATCTCCAAAAATATACATAACTAACATAAAGATTTGATCTTTAAGCAAAACTACACAATTAAAGCATACCAAATTATAAAGATTACGTTAATAGTACGTGAATAACTTAATACTAGAAAATAGTAAACAATAAAATAAAATGATACATAAATTAAACCCAACCAGTTTCAGCATGCACAACAAAATTTCAAAAACCATAATTCTCTCATTGTAAACTGGATTTTCATGATACAAAAAACATAATGACCATGATTTAAGGTCGTTTAAGAGAAATATATGCCACAAAAATAACAAAATTTACAACCCTTTCAAAAACAGTAAAACCCATGGGTGCAAGTACAGTATTTTTTTAAAACTTTTCAGAAAATAAACAAATTTGTAAAATGCATAAAACAATCAATTCAACTCCGATTTAAGAAATTACAAAGCCAAACTAACTGTGACTCATTTAGTGTAGGAAAAATATGGTTCAAAAAAAAATATTAAAACACTTATCGTAGGTAAAATTGCAAAATTTTTCCAGAATAATCCAAATAACCACCAGTATTTTAAAATTCATATCTTGCTCATTACAACTCCAAATCATGTGATTCAAAATCCAAAGTGTTCATAACATACCCAAATTCTTACAATAAAAATTTCAAAAATTTCAAACAACTGTAATCAAAGTTTACATCCATCCAAAGTTTATAGATTTAAAAATAATTCTAGATTAACACAGCACATGAACTCATAGTCACCAATAAGTCTAAATCAAACTATTGCTCCACTAATCCATACTCTCATCATCATAAACACAATAAACAGTATCCATATGACATTATTTTAGAAGGAATATTCACAAAAAAAGAAAGAAAGGTAGAAAATAGCTAGATCTAAGTTCAAACATACTCAAAGCTCCAAAATCAATAAAATAATAAGTGGGTATGGAAACCTACCTTGGAAAATGCTCAAAAACCTACAAAAGCATCTTGATCTACAAGAATAAAGCTCTAAAATTCCATATTCAGGTGGCCGGCCCTCTTGCTTTCACTCATTCCTTGAATTTTTCTTTTAAAAACACTTGATTCTATTGATTTTCCCACACTTTTCTTCACTTTCATTCATTTTCTCACTAGAATGGGTCTTGGTCTTTTGAAAAGCATGCTTAAATATGGTGGTCCTAGGATTTTTATTAAAGTGGCACAAGCAAAACCACTTTTTGACCAAAGTTTTACTAAGTCAAACTTGATCTCCAAGTAACCCTACTGCACTTAACATGTAATATTTGCTTTCTCTTCTATGCAGTTGATTTTTATCAAAGTCAACTTTAATCAAAGTCAACAATTTAATCGGTGACTGTCATGTTATTGCAATAATTGGTACTAAGTTAACTAGGACTAACTTGATTGTTTATTTTCATTATTTAAGTGTGCTTGTTGTTAATGGTCAAAGTCAACATTGATACATCATCGCCTTGACTAAAAGGGAGTTGACTGGGTTTTTCTTTGTTGTACACATGGCAAGTGTACATGAGTGTTTTGGTAAGATTATATATGAGCAATAAGATTACTTGGAGACCAAGTTTAACTTGGTCAAACCTTGGTCAAAAAGTGATTTTATTTGTGTCACCTTATTAAAAACCCTAGGAGCACTTTATTTAAAGCCTTTTTGAAGACACTAAGTCCCCATTTTGAACTAGGACAACAGGCTGTCCATGCTGTAGAGAGAGAGTGTGTGCTTTCGAAAGAGAGAAAGTGAAAGAAAGAGAGAGAAAGTGAAGGAAATTCAAGAAAAATCAAACATTCTTCAAGAGAAAAGCAATGAGACAAGGAAAAAAGGGGCTGACCATTTGGTGCACTAGATCTAGTGGTTTTGAAGTAAATCACGGTAGATTTGAAGAGATTTGGGCAATTTTAAGGTAGGTTTTTATACCCATTTGGTGATTTTAGAGATTTGTGTGTGTTTGAACCTAGATCTAGTTATTCTCCTACCATTCTTTGTTTTTCTATAATTAATCCTTTAGGAATAATGTCATTTGGTTTTACTTAATGTATTTATGATGATGAGAGTGTGGATTGGTGGACTAATGATTGGATCTAGACTTGTACTTAATGATGAATGCATGAGTAGTGTTAATCTGAAAATTTCTAAAAAATCTATGTGCTTTGGATGGGTACAAACCTTGATTATAATTGTACAAAAAATTTAAAAATTTTACTGTGAATTTGGGTCTGTTATGAATAATTTGGCTTTTGAATCATTGGAATTGAAATTTTAGTGAGTGAGATCTGAATTTTACAAAACCGCTGATTATTTGGATAATTCTTTAAAAAAATTACGCTTCTACCCATGGGCTTTGTTGGGTTTTATAGGTTTTTTTTTATTTTTGTTTATTTTTTAGTCATATTTTTTCCTTATAATAGAGTGAGTTATGGTCAGTTTAGTTTTGAAATTTCTTAAATCAGAGTTGAAATGAATGTGTTATGCATTTTACAAATTTGTTCATTTTCTAAAAAATTTTGGATGAAAATACTGCACATGCAATCACAGGTTTCATTTTTTTACATGGCTATAGTTTTTGTTATTTTTGTGGCATATTTTTTCCTTATATTATGTTAAGTCATGGATGTTTTGGCTTTTGAATCATGAAGTCCAAGTCAAAATGAGTGAGTTATAATTTTTGAAAATTATTGTGCATGCTAAAATCGATTTGGTTAAATTGACATATCTAATTTATATTATTTTCTAGTATTAAAGTTGATACCTTTTTAGCATAATTAGCTCTCTTTTTGCCAATAATAAGTAAAGTTAACATTTTTATGTTTAATTATGTTTATATTTTATTTAGTTAAGTTTAATAAAGTCAACTAATTATTTAATAAACATGTTACTTTTCATTTAGTAATGATTTATTTAAGAGTTTAATTCCTAAATGTTTAATTTGCATCTTCTTTTATACTTTAATTACTTATTTAAAACTTAAAGCATGTAGTATTATATAATTTATACACATTTTGGATTATATATGTGATAAGATGTGATATTTTTCTTTGAATAAGTTTTACTAGATTGAATATTGTTTATGAATGAGCATTAGCTTGGTTATTGAATGCTTTAGACTCTACGTTTACTTGAGATACTGAGATAATATTCAACATTATTAAGAAAATCATGAGCATTCATATGAATCGAAGTATGCCATAGAAGCTTTTAGTTTTTGTATAGCTCAACCGATTTTTCCAAGAGAATCATAGTTTCCTCTAAATGGTTAAGTGTATTGAGTTTCCTTAAAAGTATATCTGTGTATTGCTTTAGAAAATAATAGTTGTCAATGGGTAAGTAGCTCCAGCGTAATTAAAAATTTAGGCTTTATAGAAAGTGCTACGAATACCCATTTTTAAAATCATTGCATAAATCTTTTGAAAAAGATTATATTTTGCATATGATAAACAATAAGAAAGGAAAAAAATTAAAGGGAAATCGTTATTCAATAGATATTAACAACCTATTAGCATACTGCATTGCATTATCATTTACATCTTGGGAACTTACTGAATGATTTTCTACTCACTCCTGTTTATTTTTCTTATGTTGTGGGTCTTTTGTCAACAACTATGTTTTGTTTTAAATCTTTAATTACTATTTTTTTTCCTTAATATTAAGGGTTTGAATGTGTCTTAAAGAGTAAAGAAAATCTTTATTCGCATTTTAGTTTTGTCCAAAGGAACCTCTTCATTAGTGTCCACTAGTGCTCCAAAGGTAAAATTGTTTTACTTGTACTTAGTGTAACACCCTCTTACCCAAGCTTAGGTTTCCAAGTAAGGTGTGTTAACCGTATAATTTTTGTTTAAAATTTGATTTGCTAAAAACATTTTTGGACAAAACCAAAACATTCCTTTACTCTTTTAGATTGTTTTGCAAACCACACTATAGACAGTATTATTTTAAAATAAATTCAAAGTACACACTCACACCGTAAAGGAAAGTAATATTTAAAAATACATAATATCATTGCCCAAAATAACAAACCAAAATGTAGAAGAATATGGTACCACGCCGTGCCCTCCAGTCCACACCCTTGCCAAGCCCTACTGCTTAACTCTAGACTTACCTGCCATATAAGACAGACAACAGTGAGTGAAAACACTCAGTATGCAACCATATGCATATGCCAATGTCATGTCATAAGTGTAACACTGTACACTTAAAATCATCATTTTCCCTATTTATTTTAAATCCTCTAGTGTCACCACACCACACGTGGTATGTAGATGAACCACCTTTCTAGGCAAATGTGTGGTTAATGATTCACAGAGCGACTATAAACCAGGGTTTGAAATCAAGCACCTCGTCGTGTAAATCATTTTGAAAACACAAACCCCCAAGAAAAAATCTTTCATTTCACATAAAATAATAAATCACCAGAATTACTCTATGCAAATAAATGCTCATGCTATAATTTATAAGTAAAATCAGACAACACAGTAAAACTGTAATTGCCAACTGTCCTAATCCAATAGCCGTAATTATCGAAATGCCCCTGTTCAGTCAATGATTACAAATTACTCAATCACACTGATGTAATTACCGAAATATCATTGGTCATCTAGGACATTACCAAGATACCCCTCAAGTAAATAAAAAATTACCAAAATACCCCTCAATAGGTGTATGGTTAATTACCATTCTACCCTCGATAAAACAATAGAAATAAATATTTTCAACTATACATGCATTTATAAACAAAATTTATAAACACATATACACATACACATAAATACATATACAAAATACGCACATATAAATACATATTCACATACACATATATATACACAAACACACATATACATACCCATATATGTATACACATATTTTATACACATAAATATACATACAAATACAATTTATACATACACATAATTACATATATACATACCCCCATGTATAAAAATACTCACAAATATATATATATATTAACTTAGTACTCAAATTAATACGTGATGTATTATTTTTATACATAAACATTTACAAAACACACTTAAGTATATTTAATAAACATATACATAAAATATATGTATTTTGTAAAATATATCTATATTTATTATTACATAAACACATATTGATTAATTATATTTATGCAAATATAAATAATAGTAATTGAAAATGCATATATATATATCTATATATATTAATTAACAAATAGTAATTTAATATATATATATATACACACTAAAATAACTTGGAAATTAGAAAAGACCTCAATACCCCTCCAATTTTAAATATTTTCAACTCTACCCCTCATATGGAAAATGATGAAAATACCCCTAATAATTTTAAAAATTTCATTTACGTCCTTACAAGTCAAATAACCAAAATGTCCTTGACGTTTTTTAAAATTCCATTTATATCCCTTACATGTAAAATACTAAAATGCACTTGAACAATTTCAAAAATCCTATTTGTATCCCCTACATGCAAGTTTACTATTTTACCTTTGAAATTTTCAAAAATTCCCAAAATACCATTTTATACGAAATGACTAAAATACCCCTATAAATAAAATTTGTCACATAATTCCCCATGTATTGCCATCCCTTATCGATCACCAAACCAATCAATTTCACCTCAAATCATCAAATTAATAAGGCCTACAACCATTTTCATCAACCAATTTCATTAAATCAAGCATTAAATCACAAAATCATGCTTTAAACAACAATTCCTCAAATCCCTAAACCCTAACAATTGGGGATTCAACCAACCAGCTCAATACACATTAAATTAAGCACAATTGACCATCTATTCCATGATTCCAAGGAAGAATTCACCAAATTAACCAACAAAAATACATAGAATTGCAAGAAAATGAAATAGGTATAGTTGCCTACCTTGATTCAAGCAAGTAAGCAAGCAAACCAAGCTTTGAAAAGCTTTCAAATCAAGCCAAAAACTTCCCCAAAGTGGCCGGCCCCTACCCTCCAAATTGCACTAGAGAATTCCTTGAATTTTGTGAATTTCTTCACTTTCTCTCTCTCTCTAGAAATAATTGAAAACAACACAAAAACACATAAATTGGCAAGAAAATAAAATGGGTATAATTGCCTACCTTATTCCAAGCAGGCAAGTAAGCAATCCAAGCCCTTGAAAATCACTCAAGATTTACCAAAAACCCCCCCACTTGATGGCCGACCACTAATTTCCAATTTCTATTTGAAATTTCTTTGAATTTTTACAAAATTTTTCACTCACTTTCTAGAATTTTCTTTTTCTAGCTTGCAATTTAGAAACAAGTGAAAATGGTGAAAGTGAGGAGAAAGAGTTGGCCACCCCAAATAACAATCCAATTGGTAACTTATTTTAATAATAAAATAAAGTAAAAAGTAAAAATATTTAAATAAATATTATTAAAATAATAAATAGTAAAAGTCAAATTGGTCAAATTTTGACCAAGGGCAAAATGGGTAGAAAATTTTCTCAACTCCCCACGGGATACTCTCAGCCCTCACAAAATGCCCGGGAGTTCAGAAGGTACTCGTTTTGGTGAAAAAGGCGAAATCAACAGTTTTAGAAAAATAGCTTGGTTATTACACTTAGTTTTGTTTTGAGGTGTGACTCTGCACTTTTATTTGAATTGTTATGTTAAGATGGGTCAATTTTATGCAAGTGAAGTCATGAGCTAGTAGAGGAGCCTGTCTCCAAGAGATTGAGATTGAATTCAAAGCCGACATCCTTCTAAAGTGACAGTGACTGATCTTCACCTGGCTGAGGTAGAGACTAAGAAACCATCCAATGGGACATGTCAATGCCCAGGAAAAGAAGTCATGATGGAGGGAGAGCCATCTCATCGCATGACAGCGCCTAAACCAACATCATCCTTCAGAGTTTAGTGCAGAGACATTAGAGTGTCTAAAGAATCAATGCACCAGGGCCTGGAGCGGGAAAAATCTTAAAGTAGCTAGGTTCTTGAGTGGTTTTTCTATTGTTATATCTCCAGCTGATGGTGGAGTGCGATATGTTGATTTGAGGGAGTTGGATCAGTTTGAAAAAGACTACGGATATATGACGTATCACTAGTACATGGATTAGTACCAGAATGACCAGGCGATCAGGAAGCTCTTACTAAGCATTTGGCTCACCTTGGTTTTGAAGTCTTATGCGCAGCGAAGGCAAGCTCGGATGATGAAGATCCTGAGGAGTCTAAGGATCCTAAGGAAGAAGAAGACCTTAAGGAGCTCCTTGCTGAGGATTAGAGAGTTTAGTTGTTCTCTGGTGTAGTAGTAGTATAAGTAGTTAGGAGATATTATTTGTGAATTGTGTCTATTAACTGTTTTCTTTGCTTATGCTTTGTTTGATTCGGGTGCTACGCATTGGTTTGTATCTAGACTATTTGCGTCTAAGTTAGCTTTAGAACCAATTCATCTTGACGGCGACTTGTATGTTACTGCACCATCTAGTGTTAGTATGTGTACCTGGTTTGTGTTGAATTCCTGTGAGGTGTGCCTCGGTAATGAGAAGTTGCATGCCAACCTAATCATATTGGATATGTTTGATTTTGATGTGATATTCAATATAGGTTGGTTGTCTAAGAGTAGACTTATATCGACTGTAAGGAGAAGAGAATACTATTTAACCCCATTGGCGGCCAGTATTTCAAAGTTGAATGGTCAAAGGTAAGACAACAACCAAGATTGTTAACTGCACTATAAGCGCTGAGGTGTTTGCGTAAAGGCTGCCAAGGATTTCTTATTAGTGTTTACGATAAAGAACTGTTAACTTTAAAACAGTAAGACATCAAGGTAGTTTGTAGCTTTACCATTGGATCGTGAAGTAGAATTCACCATTAATTTGGTACCGGGATCTGTAGCCCATTTCAAAAGCACTCTATAAGATGGCACCGATAGAGTTGAAGGAATTGAAGTTACAACTACAAGACCTTTTGGATAAGAGTTTCATCAAACCTAGTGTTTGTCCTTGAGGAGCGCTAGTTTTGTTCGTTAAGAAGAAGGACGGTTCAATACGGCTGTGCATTGATTAATGTGAGCTCAACAAATATCCATTGATAAAAAATAAGTACCTGTTGTCAAGGATTGATGATATGTTCGACCAATTATAGAGAGCGAGCATTTTCTCAAAGATCAATCTACGTTCTGGGTATCACTAGCTAAAGATCAAGGAGGAAAAGAGACCGAAGAGTACATTTTGAACGAGATATGGTCATTACGAGTTTGTAGTAATGCCATTTGGGGTTGACAAATGCACAGGTAGCATTCATGGACTTAATGAACCGAGTGTTTCATGACTACCTAGATAAGTTTGTTGTGGTGTTCATTGATGACATTCTTTTCTACTTGAAGAAGGTTGTTGAGCATGAAGAGCGCCTGAAGTGTTGAAAAGGTTATGAAAGAAGTAGTTGTATGTGAAGTTCAAGTAGTGTGAGTTCTGGTTGGAGAGCACCACTTTTCTTTGACATGTGATATCAAGTAGGGGTATCCAAGTAGATCATAGCAAAGTTGCAACAGTTCAAGACTGGAAAAGAACAACCAATGTTGGAGAAGTTAGAAATTTTCTAGGTTCGACTAGGTACTACCATAGATTTGTGCAAGGATTCTCGAAGATTGCATTGTTGTTAACGTAATTATTGAATAAGGAAAGTAAGTTTATTTGGTCTAAAGAGTGTGAAGAGAGTTTCTAGAGTTCAAGAAGAAGTTAGTTTCAACACCTGTCCTCACTTTACCGAATGGTGAGGATGACTTTGTGATCTACATCGATGGTTCAAGTAAAGGACTGGGTTGTGTGCTTATGCAAAGTGGTAAGATGATCGTGTACACTTTGCCCAGTTGAAGTCATATGAGCGCAACTACCCTATGCATGATTTAGAGCTTGCAGCAGTGGTGTTTGCTCTGAAGATTTGGCGCCATTACCTGTATGGAGCAAAGTACGATATCTACACCGACTATAAGAGTCTCAAGTATTTCTTTACTTAAAAGAAGATGAATATGAGGCAAAAAAGATGGTTGTTGCTGGTAAAGGACTACGATTGCTCAAGTAACTACCATCTAGACAAGGTTAACATAGTGGTAGATACAATGAGTAGAAAGTACGCGGGTTTCAGCAGAAGCTTGATTACTACCTAACCACATATTTTGGAGGACCTAAGAAGAATGGATATTGAATTAATCCCTAATCAATATTCATCTATATTGGCTACATTAACAATTCAACTCTCAATCGTGGATAAGGTAAAGGAATGTCAAGCTAGTGACATAGCTCTTTTGAATATCAAAGATAAGGTGATTCAAGGGAAGAAACCAGAGATGGAATGTTGAGATTTGGTATTAACTTGTGTGTACCAAATATTGAAGAAATTAAGAAAGAAATCTTGGTGGAACCTTATTGTATACCTTACACTGTTCATCCGGGAGCTACCAAAATGTACAGGGATATCTCCAAAATGTTCTGGTGGTTTGGCTTTAAGCAAGACATAGCAAAGTTTGTGGAGTAGTGCTTGACTTGTCAATTGGTGAAAATCGAGCACCGGAGACCATCTGGTTTGCTAAGACCGTTATTAATTCTAGAATAGAAATAGGGGTACATCGCCATGGATTCTGTTGTCAGTTTACCCTTGTCCCAGCAAGGGAATGATGCTATTTGGGTGATTATGGATTGACTTACCAAATCAACTCATTTTCTACCCATGCAAATGACTCACTCGATGGAGAAGCTAGTGCAGCTGTATGTAGTTGAGATTGTACAACTTCATGGTGTACCAGTGTTGATTGTCTCAGATTAAGATCTAAGGTTTACATCATCATTTTGGAAGAGCCTACATAAAATAATGGGAACCAAGTTGAACTTCAGCACTGCCTTCCATCCACAGATTGATGGCCAACTGGAGCAAAATATTCAAACATTGGAAGATATGTTGAGAGCGTGCATGTTGGATTTTCAAGGGAGTTGGGGGAAGCACATTCCGTTAGTGCAGTTTGTTTATAAAAATAGTTATCATTCAACTCTTGGAATGGCTTCGTATGAAGCTCTTTACGAAAGAAAGTGTAGATCTCCATCACTTTGGGATGAAGTTGGTGAGAGGAAGCTACTCAAACCATAAATTTTACTATAAACCAGTGATATCATTAACAAGATAAGAAAGAGTATGAAGGTTGCATAAGATTAGTAAAAGACTTATGCCGATAATTGACGAAAAGACTTGGAGTTCAAGGTTAGGGAGAATGTGTTTATCAAAGCTGAAAGGTATAATAAGGTTAGGTAAAAAGGGAAAGTTAAGTCCTTATTACATCGGGCCTTTTGAGATTCTAGAAATAGTGGGAGTGTTGGCTTATCGTTTAGTATTACCTTCTAAGTTGTCTGGCGTTCATGATGTTTTTCATGTATCAATGCTATGGAAGTATGTGCATAATCCCTCACACGTCATCGAGTACGAACCACTAGAAGTCTATGAGAACCTGACGTACGAGGAGAAACCAGTGAAGATTTTGGATTGAAAAGATCAAGTACTTCGAAATCAAACGATTCCACCCTTGAAGGTACTTTGGCAGAACCATGCGGTTGAAAAGCCACTTGGGAGTAGGAAGACAAAATGATTACTAAGTATCCAACTTTATTCTAGTAAGTACTCTAAACTCCTTAAATTTAATTTCAAGGATGAAATTTCTTTTAAAAAGGGTGAGTTGTAATATTTGTTTTCTCTTTTGTGCAGTTGATTTTTTATCAAAGTCAACTTTGATCAAAGTTAATAGTTAGACCAGTGATGTCACGACAGTAACTGGTACAAAGTTGACTAGGACTGGTGTGCTTGTTTGTTTTCATTGCTTAAGTGTGCTTGTGATTATTGGTCAAAGTCAAAGTCAACACTGCCACATCATCGCCTTAATTAGAAGGAGGTTGACTGGGGTTTTTCTTTCCTGTACATATGACATATGTAGGAGAGTGTTTTGATAAGGTTAGATGTGAGCAGTAAGATTACTTGGAGATCTAAGTTGAGTAGTTTGTGGTGCATACTAGAAAAGAGAGTTTGACTATGAAATAATATTTTGTAAGCTGTCCTACCAAAATTAATACTTCAACTTTATTTTATTTTATTTTTTTGTTACATGGCACTTGAAAATTATTTAAACATGAACATAGATAATACAGTTATCAGGTGTTAATAAATTATAATCAATTCTCTAACTTTCACAATTTAAATTTAGAGAAAGGAAATATATTTGAAAATAAGCATATATAAAGAAAGTAGGATGAAAGCTCGAATTCGTAAATGTCAAAATTTTGCTGACTAACAATAAAATAAATACTTGCATCAAGATATGTTAGAACACTATTTAGAAACCAAAATTGCAGCCTTTCCCATTCAATGCGAATGAATTTGGATGAACATTCAACAAGATAGTAAGACTAGAAGTACACAAACCGGCACTATATCCCATCTCTCCTAAATTATATCTAATAGACCCCTAAAACAACCTAAATGCCCCAAAAACAATCTAAACTCCCAAAAAATAGAGTTTAAAGTAAAAAATTTATACCTCATATAACCAAGCCAAAAACAAAAGTTCACGACATACAATAGCGATGGAAGGCGGTGGTGAGAGACTAATGACCAACGAAGAAGATGAGTGAGACAACTAAGAGGGAAGAAAAGGATTCGAAAGAAGAGATAAAGAGAAGGAGATCAGAGAGGGAATATGGAGCTACAATGCTTTCAGGATTCGGGATGACAAAGAGAAGGAGAAGGGTGAGATACAATACAATGTAGTTTAGAAAAAAAAATTAGTTTTTTTTTTATTTTATAACTAAAAAGTTATATATAGATTTGGTAGCTATTTAATGCTAAAATATTTTTTCTTTTATTAAATACTATTTTATGACAACATAAAATTGTACCTGTTATAGCATAGAAGCCACGTCAGCAACAAAATTGGACGCAAAGTTGGTGCAAATTTTTTTTTGGGAATTTAGCTACATAAACTAGCTATAAAGGATGAGTCATATTTAAATAAGCAATTTCTCGGCTATTAGTTACCAAATTATACTTCATCACAAAATACTAGCTTTTAGGTATGAAAACAAATATTTGTAGTGAGAGTTTCAAAGCTAAAGTTTTATTTTTTTATTTTTTTTTTTGGAAGTGAAAAAAGCCCATGCAAGTCCTAGTCCGAAGAAGCTTAATGTTGTCTATATGTAAGTTTGAGTCGTATAACTATTGTTTAAGCTACCTATTAACTATTGTCTATATGGTAACTTTTTAGATATTGCCACTTTATAGTAAAAAATAATAATGAAATTGTTATACAAAATATTACTATTTACAGGAAACTATCAGTTTAAAAGCTTTAACATTAGTAGGAATTGGGCTTAATCAAACTAATACTATAGCTAAACAACAAAACTTTTAAGAACAAGCATATTGGTTCAATTTTGACTACTTCGAAAGCACTATCAAGTATCAATATGCATTCTCTAAAGCAATTTAACTATTATTGAAAATAATTTAAACCTATATATATGCATGCATACTATCAACTAATCAACAAACTAAGAAAATTAATTTTTTTTTTCAAATGTAGCAGTGATATTTCTGGAAAAGAAGATTGAGAATGATAGAGTTTTAAAGAAGAATAGCAATTGCAACACTTGCAAAACAATTATATGTTTTTCTTACTTCCAATGGTATTACAAAGTACATATTTATAATGCCTTTCCAAACAACCTGTTATGTATACACGTATCTATCTAACCTAATAGACCAAGTCTAACAGTGGTTAGTTTACAAGATGTACACATGAGAGTTTATCATCAACAATCAACGCATGTATTGTTTCCACTAACATCCCCCCTCAAATGAGAGTGTGGTTCACCAATGTTGAGCTTGCTGCATAGGTATAGAAAATGAGATGTAGGTAAGGCTTTGGTAAACAGGTCAGTAACCTGATCATGGCCTGGTACAAAATGAACTTCTAGTTTTTTTTGCTTCACTTTATCTTAAACAAAATGAATGTCTATCTCGATGTGCTTTATTCGAGCATAAAAAACAGGATTCGAAGCTAGATGACCTGCTCCCATATTATCACACCACAAGATTGTTGTAGATGATGGATGATGAAGAACACTTAAGTTCATTTAACAAGGCTTGGACCTATGATAATTTAGCTGCTCCATGTGCAAGAGCATGGTATTCGAATTATGTAGATGAATGAGCTCCATATGGTAGGAGACTGCATGTACTAGCTGAATTTATTAACTACAAATGATATTTTAGGATGAGTGAGTGCTAGCTATTGCAATGCGCCAATGGTGCTATGAAAAAAAGATGGATCTGAAAACGGTGTGCCGGAGGACTAGCTCAAGATGAGGAGACTACTAGCTGGCGAACAGTTTGTCTCATAAAAGAGCATATCTGTACATTGTAAGAAGTCCTTGATGTATTGTTGTTGTGAGAGATAGAGTCCACTAGGTGTACGAAGAGCTAGAATGTCAAGGAAGAAAGACAATTGTCCATGGTTTTTTAAGGAGAACTGAGCATTCAGTTTGTGAATAAACTAATTTATAGCAGCTGTATTGTTCCTAGTAACTAGGATATTATTCATGTATACAAGAACCCAGAGGACTAAGTGGCCTTGGTGAAGCATGAAAAGAGAAAATCAGACTTGACATTAACAAACCCCCAACTGCAAAGTGTGACGCAAAGTCAATCGTACCAAGCACGGGGTGCTTGTCTAAGGCCATAAAGAGACTTGTGGAGTTGACACACATGATTTAGAAAGGAAGAATCCACAAAACCAGGTGGTTGTGGGATAAAAACTTATTGTCAAAGAACCCTATTAAGAAAGACATTATTGATGTCGAGTTGATGAATGTCCCAACCTTTTGAAATAGCAAGAGAAAGGATTACATGTATTGTAGATGGTTTGATGACTGGGCTAAAGGTCTTGGTGAAGTCTATGCGAGTAGTTTGATAAAATCCTTTAGCAACTAACATTGCCTTGTGACGTTGGATAGAACCATTTGGATTGCGCTTCAGTTTGAAGATCCACTTATTTCCCACAAGCTTTTGCCGAGGAGAAGGAGGTACAAGAGCCCATGTTTTAATTTTATCCAAGGCTATGATTTCTTCCTTCATGGTGATAATCCATACAAGTGATTGAAGAGTTTGGGTGATAGATTCTGGTTTGGTATCGTGGGTGGGAATAGCTGCAACACCGATGAGAACTTTGGGCTTACAGATACCAGACTTGGATCTGGTTTGCATTGGATGCATAGACACTAGTCTGGTAAGAAGCGGTTGCACTGGACAGTCCATTTGGGAAGGTGGATTGGAGTTGACAGTTGGTGCCTTATGAGATGAAGAAGACATTGAGTTATAAGGATGAGATGCTGCATGAAGGGTAAGGAGATCGTGGGTCCCAATTGGCAATGAGGGTGTCTATATGGAATCTTGATCTGATATGAAAGGGGTCTGATGTGTATTGGACATGGTAGAATTGGTGGTGTGATCACACGATAATATGGAATTTGTTGAAATATTATTTCCGGATGTGATTGAGTTGGATGCAGCTTGGGTCTGTCAAGGAAGCTAGAGATGGATCGGACTCTTGAACCTACATATCGTTAGTCATACAAGAAATAAGGTTTTAGTGGGGAGTCGATTAATGAGAAAAACTGTAATGGAACAGGCATCCCACCCATGGATAAAGGGCATGTGATTGTGGGCCAACAAGGACAGGGTTGTTTCTATGATGTTTCTGTGTTTATGTTCAATTTTCCATTTTGATTATGTGTGTGTGGACAAGGGTGTTGATGAGTTATACCTTACTTGGCAAGAATAGAGGTGAGAGGACGATATTCAACCCCCCCCCCCCCCAATCAGATTGAATTGTCTTAATTTTATGATTGGTTAGATTTTCAACCATTAATTTAAACTACTAAAAAATTATTTGGACATCTAATTTGTTCCACATTGGATAGGCCCAACAAAAATAAAGAGTAATTATCCTAAAAAAATACGTAATATTTATAGCCCTCTTTAGTCTCAATAGGAGATGGGCCTCACACATCAGAAAACACAAGTTGTAAAGGTACAGAACTCTTAGAGACAGAAGGAGAGCTATAGGAAGAACAAAAAGACTCACTTGTTTGATTAATTGGCAAAGAACCCTAACATTGTTGAAAGACTTTATTTAAAATAAGAGAGGATGGGTGTCCTAAACCAAAATGCCACACATGAATTGGAGAAAGACTTTATTTACATTGTTGGACGACTGATGCTGCTATGTTTTGTGCTTGGAAGGTCGACTTGATATAATTCATCCTTAAGCTTCCCTTGAAGTAGAATTTTCCCGGTAGCCTTGTCCTTAACAACACAAATTGGTCATTAAATTCAACAATTGTATTATTATTATATGTAAATTGTGCAATACTCAGTAAATTCTTGGTGATAGAAGGAACATTTAAGATCTTATTTAAAGACAAAATCACCATAATGAGAGGAGCCTATGTTTTGGATGTGCAAACCTTGATCGTTTCCTACTCTGAGTTGTTCACCACTAGAGAAGCCCTCAGGTTTTTTGTCAGCGACGTTGGCAACTGGAACAATTTAAGGCATGGTTTGCTGGATCCTTGTTTCCTAGTTCATAAGGAGAGATTGCACCTCTTCAAGAGTGAAGGAAGCATGGGAATTTATATTTACAATTACGGCATTGTACTTGAGAGGTAACCCATTCATAAGCTGCATGACATAGTCATCATCACTAACTAGGGATCCGACCATGGCTAAGTTATCAGTAATGTCTTTGAGTTTGTAAAAATATGATGTAATTGATAAGGACTCCTTTTTGTGGTTTAAAATTGTGTTTTTAGTTGCATTACCTTAGCCTTGGATTGGCTGCCAAACAATCTTTCAAGCGAACTCCATAATTGACTAGTGGTGGGAGCAATTAACACTCTATTTACTTGTGTCAAGATCTCTTTAGTGATGGAAGACAAAATCCATCCTAGCAAGGCTTGATCAGCTCTACGCCAGAGTTGGTATTTTGGATTTGACATCAATGCCATTTCACCATTTGAGACCTGTTTGAGGTATTTTTCAGGTGGGACTATTTCACTTGTAACAAAGTCCTCCATATTACTACCCATAATGATTGGTAGTATTTGGGATCTCCATAGGACAAAATTATTTTGGTCAAGTTTGAAGGGTAGTGTATAGCTAGGAAGAGAGCACTGAAAGAAGGTGGCTTGGGGGTTTTGAGAAGAGGTAGCTTGAGTGTTTTCAGAGTAAGAAGAGACATTGGTCATTTGTTCTGATACCATGATAGAGTTTTAAAGATTGTAACATTTGCAAAACAGTTATATGTTTTTCTTACTTCCAATGGTATTACAGAGTACATATTTATAGTGCCTTTACAAACAACCTTATATGTATACACGTATCTATCTAACCCAGCAAGCCAAGTCTAACAATGGTTAGTTTACAAGATATACAAATGAGAATTTATCATCAACAACCAATACATGTATTTTTTCCGCTAACAGAGAAGAGGTGCTAGCAAACTTCAAAGAAAATCTTTTTAGTTTTTTCTCATTTGACATTTACTTTATAAACTCTATCCTACCATCACCAAATCAATATGAAATCCAATATCTTTCACCATATTATGTTTAGAATCTACAATCTAAATAATGAATTTGTGACTTATTGAATGCTAAAGTAAGAGAGGAAAATATGTTTTAGGCCCACAAAATGTTTGCAGACAAGTGAAGTAAACATGTGAAAAGTAGAGAATAACAATTATCTTAATTTGTCCATATTCAAACTAAACCAATACCATATAATTAACAAAATAAGGCAACTAACTATACCACCTATGTATTTTGTGTGAAAAATAATGTTAATAATCAATTTATAAAGTGTGATGGTCGCATGGCTTTCAAGAAGTGTTTTACCATCTACTAATTTGTGAATCAGGAAACTCCAAAATGCAAAGCAACAAAGAGCTCCAACCTAGCTACATATTGTGAAGCAGGAATCGAAATTTTGATTTTTAGTTTCAATAGAAATCAAAATTTAGAGTCCTATAGTTACAATTGAGTTGTAATTTTGATTTCATTTCAAAATTAGGAAACACAATTACAACTACTTTTTTTAAAAAATAAGAATCGAAATTGCAATTCAACTTGAAAACTACTAATCAAAATTTTGATTCTTAAATTTCAACTGTTTAAAATTCAAAACCATTGGAACATAGACCAAGTCAAATTATATAGTTAGGCAATATTCAATTGCATCAGACATTTGCATAGAATAAATAGAATGTCTAAACCATAAATCCATATAAAGCAACATGCTCATAAATAGATTTCTATTCCATAAACCATAAACCAACATCCAATATAAAGAAAACAGATTTCTATTCAATTGCAGAAAATAAAAAGAATGTCTAAACCATAAATCCATATAAAGCAACATGCCCATAAACCACAAATCAAATCCATCAACCTCTACATCAATAGTAAAGAAAACAAAATCAAACCAATCAACATATTTAACAAAATCAAACTAGTCAAATTTGAGGCAACATATTTCACATATTAAACCAAAAAAGAAAAGAAAAGAAAAACCTAATTTCCAAAATCAAACCAATCAAATACAAAAATCCTACAAACACATATCTCATAAACATCAAAAACAACGCAACCATGCGGGAAAAAATAAATGAAGTTAAATAAACTAGCCTCTATTTGTATGTGTAAGGAAAAGGCAAGGGACATTATGGCAGCGGCTCTTGAACAATGAAGAGAAGGCAAGGGAGATGATGAAGAGAAAGTGAAGTGGTTTCTAGTTGGTCAAGATCTTGATTTGATTTGCAAATTTTAATTTTCCTAAATAGTTTGCAATGATTTGATTTGCAAAGTTTGATTTTCCTAAGCAGGATGGTTGGAACAAAAGGATGCAACAACCAAATGGTAGCAAGCATTTCATATCGAAATTTCAATGTGGAGAGATTGGAGTTCAATAGATGTCCAATTCTTTTAAGTATCCAGAGATAATTTGAAATAACAAAGTGTTAGTATTCAATTTGGAATTAGTAGCCTACTATGGCGAAATGTGCTTATAAATTAATTTAAGGGTTTTTTTGATGCCATAGCCAGTGGTGGGGTCAATTACATTGTTTTAGCCACATTTTGTAGAAATTAAAATTTTAGCCCGTAGTTCATTTAATGCTTAATGTTTTTAGCTAAATACCCTTACCATATTAAATGCAACCAACTCATTTAATAAGTTCTTTTAGCCACTTTAAAAGCAATTTAATTAATGAAACACAAATACATATCACACAGATATACCAAACAAAAAAAGAAAAGAAACATGATTCATCAAGCTATGAATGCAATCCATGACCTCTTGATCTATAACATTTAGATTTTCTTCAAAATATAAAGTTATAACAAAGCTTTGATAAGTTAGTATATTTTTTTATTTTTGGGATTTTGTTTCTTAATTTATATTGTTTTTTTCTTTTATGGAGATTTTGGGGTTTCAATTGGAATTTTCAATGTGCATTTTCCCTAGTGGTGGTGCCCCCACCACCATGGACAGTACACATTACATTTTTGTGTTTTATTCTACTTTATTTAAATTTAGTATTTTATTTTATATTACTCATATTATAGTATATTTGAATTGCACATAGGTACAATGGAATCCAACAGTACTATTATAATTTACATGTTTTATGGAGGGGCGTGGTGCAAAGTTGATGATGATTATTGGCAATTCAAGAATTATCAATCGGAAATTACGAAAGTTCTTATAAATTGTAGTTAAGAGCAATTGAAGGGTGAGGTTTACAATATTGTGAATGCTGATTGGGAAAGATACAATTTAAGAATGAAATATCATTTTGTAGTGAGTTGCCAACCATGTGCTCCATAAGAAATTAGATAAGATAGAGATATTAAAATATTTCTTCAAGTGGTTAAAGAAGTTGTGCCAATGACTCCGTTATATGTGAAAATTTTGTTACAGGTTCCTCCAATTTTTCATACAAAGCAAGGCAATTGAGATAGATTTGGTACTTTTAATTTGGGTAGTGGAACCAATCATTCTCATCTTCTTGCCCTCCTTTTGAATTCGAAGAAAGATTAAGAAATAACAAATATTTAAATGTATCCAATATGGAGGAAGCTCAATTCTAGGAAACTCAAGTGCATCAAAATTCTATTTGGGAAAATGAACATGTGTGGGAAACTTAATTGCTAGAAACTGTACTACCTTTAGAAAATCAAGCATATTGGCAAACTCGGACAGTCAAACACCTTGAGAAAGTAAAGCACCTTGGCAAACTCAATTACGAAATTAAAACACCTTTGAAAACTCAAGCTCCAGAAAATGAAACATCTTTGAAAAATCAATTTTCGCATAGTGAACATGTACAAACAACACCTTTGGCGCCATTAAAAAGTTCAGGTACCTTTATCGCATAAAAAGAAATTATCAAAAAGTGGTTATGTTATTGAAACTGAAGTTGGTGTGTCGCCTTTTGTAATACCTACTTCACATAATTCCGCATCTTTACAATGAGGCCCATCCCGTTTCATTGATATAGAATTTGGTTCCTCTTATAGTGATGAATCACATTGGCCAAGTATATAATGACAAAAAAGGATTGAAGGAAAAGTTGTATTTGTATGCTGCCCCAAATAACTTTCAATTGAAGGTTGTGCGGTCATCTACAACTCAATACGAGGTGCATTACTTCCATGATACCTATAATTGGAAACTTCGTGCTAACAAGATCCCTCATTCAGAGAAGTTGTTCATTGTTAAAACATATGATAAAGAACATGCTTGTCTTCAATATTCATAAGCCATCCATGGAAATTATAGGGAAGTTTTTAGCATATTTATTGGAGAAGTTATTAAGGAAAAACATGAAGTTAAAATATGGTATAAACATTTCATATGATAAGGTGTGGCAGGCATGAGAACATGCATTGAATAGCATTAAAGGCACAGTGGAAGAGTCATTCTCAAAGGTTCCATCATATTTTGCTATGCTGGAAGCTAATAATCCTAAAACAGTTATACGCAAAGCTACAAATGATGGAGAATGTTCTCATGCTATTTCATGGCACTTAGGAGCAAGCATACATGGATTCCATTCAAATATAAGGCATGTTGTTGCTGTTGATGGGATAACTTTGAAGCACAGATATCATGGTTATCTATTTATTACAGTAGCTATAGATGGAAATAGTCAAATTTATTCGCTTACTTTTGGTGTTGGGGATGCTAAAAATGAAACTGCATACACATGGTTCTTTCAGTGTTTTAAAGAGGCTTATGGAGAACCTGAAAATTTGGTATTCATATCGGATAGACATAAAGGTATTGAAAATGCATTGAAAGTTGTTTATCTCAACTCTTACCATGGATTATATATGTATCATATTAGTCAAAATCTAAAGGCTAAGAAGTTTGGACACGAAAATCAAATTCTAGATGGTTTTTACGCAGCTGCAAAGTCGTTTTTACCATCAAGGTTTGACTATTATATGAATGAATTGAGGAATATAAATGATAGTGTTATAGAATACCTATCTGAAATAGAAGTTGAAAAGTGGACTCGGTGTAAGTTTTCGGTTACAAGATACAACACATTGACAACAAACATTGCTAAATGTATGAATGTCATACTAAAGGATGCAAGAGAAATGTCACTCCTACCTTTGTTGGAAAGTATTCGATCAAAATTACAAACATAGTTCCATGATCATTGACTTGTTACCGGCAATATGACTACTTCATTGACAACATGGACCGAAAAATGATTGAAAAAGAAGGAAAAAAAACTGCACAACGTACATTTGTTGAACCTATCAACCCTTATGAGTACAAGAAGGTAGGTAGCCCAATAGAGAGTAGAGTCAATCTTAATAGTAAGTATTGCACATGTAGAAAGTTTGACTTGGATCAGTATCCATGTGTTCATGGTCTGACAGTTTGTTTGTACCGACATATTGAGTATCATAATATATGTTCAAAGTGTTACCAAGCCGATACACTGTGTGTAGCATATACAGAATCTATATATCCTATTGGTAACATAACTCAATGGGATGTTTCACCTTAAGTTCAAATAAAGGTTGTTCCACCCCCAAACACTAGGAAACATACTATTGGACAACCAAGGAAAAATAGAATACTATTACAAGGGGAAGAGAAAATGAAATACAAATGTAAACGAAGTGGGAACTTAGGACACAATTGGGCAAGGTATACTAAACCTATAGCTCGTAATGATGATGGTGGTGGTTGTGGAGGTGCAACCTACTGTATGTAATGATTTTATTTTATATATTGATATATATTGAATATTATTTTGTTATTCCATTAAAATTGACTATGTTAGAAGTAAGCAGTTTTTTTTTTGAATTTTTTTTTATATATTGAATTAAATGTAAAGTAAATTGAATTTCTACACAATTATTTTATCAAATATTTAGTAAAACTACCCACAGAAAATATTGGTGGTGGCCAACAAAAGTTGGTGCCTGATGGTGGGCGCACCACGAGCCTCACTATATTTTCACTTATTTTTATTTTCCAAAAAACCTTTTTTTTCTTATGTTTATTATAGAAAACTTTAATTCTAATTTTAATTTTTTGTATATACAATCGCTAATTTAGGTTTAATTCCTACATACCTAATAGTTTTTAATAAATATATTAAGCGAATATATTTATAGAATATAGTTTTTTTAAAATTATTTAGCTTTTTTACACAAATATTAGTGTAAACATGAGTTTAACCATTAAACTTTATATATAAATGAATGTACAAATACTAAACTAAAGTAATGGTTGTCCATGATACACCTCAATAGCATATTTTTCTCGTAAAAATGCTATATCCCGTTGACTAAAGTTTATTTTATTATTTAAAAGTATATATTCAATACATTTTAATATCAAGACTCCACAATCCCCCTTACAAAATAACTTTAAAACAAACTTAATTAGTAATAGATATACACAATTATTTTACATAAATTCATATTCATTTTTTGTAAAAAACAAGATACATACTCGTTTGATTGTCTTGGAAATTCTTCAACATAAGAATGTCATAATTGATTTATTATTCTCTTAATTTTCTATCTTTTTTAAAAAAATATAGCTTATCTCAAAATATATGGCAACATGATCCACAATGCTTTAAAGTGACCACAATCTGTATTGAAATGTAGGTTATAATTGTAAAGGAAAATGTGGCGTTTACCTAGATCAATATGTGCTAACACCAAATATTTTTGGGGATGTTGAGTGGCATAAGAATCTAGCATAAATGAAGTAATCAATTTGTAAAACTTCAAATGGAAATTGTAATTAAAAGTATTTTTTCAATGTAAAAAAAATGAAAATAATAATTAATTATCCTACATAATCACAATGAATCCAATTTTGTCCTTTAAGATTGTATGCATTTCCCCATATATAATCTAGCAGCATCAATTCAAATTGGTGATCTGGCTTCTTTGACTTTATATCTCTCCATTTTAAAAATTCCGGCCATCGCCTTTTGATGTTCGCCTATAGTAAAAAGAAATGAGAGAAAAAAAATTATAAAAATTATAAAAAATATATATACTACTAAAAACATAATTTTGAACATTAACATACCAAAAAATATGAGTCCATTACAGCCATCCTATTGCAAAATAGATGGGGGTACATATCCATACGTTGACGTATCAACATAATAATAATATTCACGTGTTGTAATTGTTCGAAGTTAGTTAATTTAATTTAATACGTTGGGGAAAAAAAATTTGTATTTGATATAATACAAACAAAAGAGGAAAAGTATTTTTTCACCTCATCCACCAACCATGCAGCTTCTATAATAAGGGTCTTGAAGAATTCCTTCTTAATCTCATATATGCCATAATCTAGATATACATCCTCACCCTCGGTCATATAATTGAAAATTATAGATGTAATTTTAGTCGGAATGATTCTTTTTGGATCAAATTTATTTGAAGGAGGCAATGTGTTCTTTAATTCTTCTTGTGTCCCTGTAGTAACAATAAAAGGTGACTTCATTTTAGCCACACGCTTCTTCAATCATGGCCCACAATGTAGCACCTTCGATGGTGTTACATATTGAAGTTCACTATCACCCTCATTTACACTGAATTGGTGATGAGGATTTTCATTATCCTCATCTACCAGAAAATTCGTTACATCAAGCACATTAGCCTTATATCCGGAATAATAATATCCCTAATATTAAAACATGAAGTATAAGATTAATTAATTCAATAGTTGATAGAGTTTGCAAAAATCCCTAAAAAAAAGCATAAATTAAAAAATAAGTTACCTTTCTCATGAAGTTGAACATGGTATGAATTGTCTCATTCATTGACTTGAACTCTTGCATTGATTCCACTTTAAATTAGTTGAAATTGTTGTATAAGTTAGTGAAATCATTTGAAAAGCGGTCAATTTTTTATATCCATTGAACGAATATGTGCTTTCAATTCTTCAAACTATATGAAAAGAGAAAGATTTAATTAAAAAATAAAATTTTTAACAAGATTTAAATGAATAGTAATACATAAATTAGAATAATTATTATAAAAATGATTACATTGTGCGAGGAAAAAGATGTGTGACCATCATCGATAAAAGATGTCTCAATAACGTGGGTGGCATCTTGATCATAATATGAGTATTGTTCTTTGACTTGCTCAACATTTTCCTTAACTCTCTTTTTCTTTTTAAGAGATGGTATTGGGATATCATTATTAAGTGAGTAAATGTACTCTTCCTTCATGTTTATTGGTCTCAATTTGCCAATAATATGTAAAAGTATATAAATAAATGAACAATAATAAAGTACCAACACATAATAACCAAATTAAAACATTACAAAAATTATGTAATAGTGATAACAAAAATATAAATTTACCTCATTATTATTATCAAATATAGACTTTCTAACATTGCGAAGAGTGTAAGCTTTATTTGACTTCCAATTGCATATTCTTGGAAAGGCATCATCCACTTTCCTAGCATAGACTTGTCCTAGTAAGTGATTGTCTGGTACCCCCATACCTAAAAAAAAAAATTTATATATTGTTAATTGAATATAAATAAATGCAATGTATTATTCAATAAAGACGATTAAAAGATGTAAATAATTATATGCATTACTTGGAAAGCCAAAGGAAAACCACATAAACTATAAGTGCTCGATGGATTTAGTTCTCCATTACGAAGAGACAAAACCTTGTGTAAGGAAATCATTATAGCATTGTATGACTCCAACCCCCTATGGGTATTGATTGAAATATTCCAAATCCTTTACAATCGAAAAATGATCTAGCTTGATTGTGCTTTGACTCTCATTTCCTAGTAAACTACATTCAAGAAAGTATAACAAGCACAGCTTGACCAAATCATCCTCTTCTGCAAGGTCCTTGCGCCTTACACCATTGAATACAGTTGATATCTCTGCATTTTTAACCTTTTTAGAAGCCCCAAAATATTTGAAGTTGGTGGAGGATGATCACCAAATGAAGCATCCATGTTCAACCCAGTAATTACTCCAAATTCCTTTTCGGTAAAGATGACACCTTTGCCATTAAAATTGAACTCCATCACATTTGGACACATGCTTTCGGCTTGCTCGATAATCAAGTTGTGTACAATACCCCCACATTATACAAGATCCTTCATTCCTATGAAAAGAGTACTAAAACAACTTTCTTCAAACTTTTTGAGTTGTTGTTCTTTCAATGTAGATGGTTTTTTTAGGATTTTGTACAAACTTATTCTTGATGTCTTTAATAACCTTTGAAATAGTAGACTTCGAAGTAACACAAACATACTTCAGTTTACAACTCAAGGCATTAAGGTATTTGATAGGCTTAGCTTCTCCCATTTCCTACTAATTATTGAAAACCAATTAGAAAAAAATATAACATTGAGTAAACTAATTAAGAAATATTAAGAAGAAAACTAAATTTATAATATAAAAAATATTAGTGTCATCACAACAATAAAGAAAAGGGTACACACAATTAAAAAATAATAAAAAAATTAATTGTTAGTGAAATAAATAATTTTAAAACAAAGTTGAATTGAATAGGCAAAAAAAAATATTGACAAAAAAATAAATTGAATTAATTTGGAAAAAAAATATTAAGTTAATAAGGAAACGATAAATAATTAAAATAATCAATTGAAAAAATTATTTGAGAAAAATAGTATTTTATTAAAAAAAATTTAAAAAAAATTATGAAAACAGACCCCCCACTCCCCTGATCCCCCAGTGCCCATGCACCCCCGACCCCTTTGATCCCCTACACATCCGCGCGCACAACACCCACATCCCCCAGGGCACATGCTGGTGCACCCCCATCCCCGATCCCCATCCCCCAACTCATGTGCGCTGGCACACCCCCTGATCCCCCCATACTAGCTCGCGAGACCCCCTATCCCCGCTGTCTCCCCGACCTACAAGACGCCCCCATCCCCCCCCCCCCTCACTCGAGTGCCCCTGACCCCCTTGATTCCCCCCCCCCCCCACCCGCATGCTAGCACGGCCCCCCGATCCCCTCAACGTGTGTTGGCACACCCCCTATCCCCCGAGAGTGCCCCCAACCCCCGGTCCCTTGACACCTATGACCCTAGGTGACAAACCCAGCCCACCCCAACCCACCCACCCCTCCCCCCCCAAAAGAACCTAGACCCCCGATCCCCATCCCAACACCTACAACCCCCCCTCAATCACCCCAACCCCCCCTCAACCCCACCTTGACCCCCACCATCTTCCATTTTTTCATTTTTACACCTTTTTTTTTCTTAAATTATTTATAAAAGGAAAGCAGTCAAAATACATGTAATTAACCAACAAAACATTCTTTAAACCATTTCTTCAAACAAAACTCGATAGAAATTCAAAATCCTATATTTATTCAAACACCTACATTGCATTCTAACACAAAAACTCTATAAACTCTTCAAGGATTCCAAGTCATTTCCCTATATTCAAACAACCAATTGCATTCTTTAATAAAAGGTTTACAAATTAATAACCCAATAAACTAATTAAAAATTAATAACCTAACGAACTAACCTCGATATGAAGGCTTCAATAACAACATTAGCAACTAAGAAGAAGAAGAAAAAAGAACAATAATAACCAAGAAGAGCAACAAGGTGCTCGACCAAACAATCATCGGTGTTGGAGGGCATCAGTGTTGCTTGCTCTATGAATGTGGCTACGAATGGCCAAAATCTCAATTTTCTCTAATTTGAACTTCAGGGTATTAAGGTAATTTTATGCTAAACTTTAATTCCCAACAAAGTTGACTTCTTCTCATTAACTGATATTTGGTCTGGCTATGGCATCAAAGAACCCTCAATTTTAGCAAAGAAATAGGCTCGTACCATTTATGAGGCTTTTCAATAGGTATGGTTTGGTTGCACAAACGCTATAGAGTAGGATTTCATTAGTTTATTCATATTGGGCTAACCCATTTAGGGGTTTTGAGCCTATTGATTTGAATAAATTATCCTAAGTCTATATGTTAGTAACTTTACATGCCACTTCTTTATTATTTCTTATTTGTTAACTGGGTTTAATTTACTTGATTATGTTATTTGTACACATTCTATTTATGCTTATTAAATCCACTTGCTTGGGGTTCAAAGGTTTATAAAACCCAAATTTTACATAATCTCACTGAGGGTAGAAGGGGAAATTATTTATTTTCTCTCACTTTTATTACTTTATCTCATTCTAAATCTAAAATATCTTTGTTTTATTTTATTTAAACAATGAGTACCTTCTAAACCAAGTCTCTTCCTTCCCCAAGTTTTGATTTTTCAAAGTAAAATTTTTCAATTCTTAATGTTCTCTCCGAACATACTTATCTCCAAACGTACTACTCTTCGAGCGTACTTCTCTTCAAACATACTTCTCTCCTGGCGTACTTTTCTCTGGACATACTTCTCTTCGAACATACTTTTTTTCGGATGTACTTTTCTTTGAATGTATTTCTCTTCAGACATACTTTCCTTAATATATTTCTCTTGAATGTACTTTCCTTTTAATATAATTTCTTTGAATACTCTTTTGAATGAGATATTTTTAAAAGGTCCATTTGACTTAGTCAAAAAGCAAGTGTGCTTAGTTGCCTCACACACACAAAAAGCCAACTCTTTTACCCATCATATAAAAGCTTCCCTCATACTTTTCAAGACCATTATTTCCTTTCTCTCTCCTCTTCTATGTTTCTTTTCTCTACCTTCTCTCTACTGTCTCTCTTCCTTCTTTCTTTCATTTTTACTTCTTCTTCTTTTTATTTTTCCACCATGAACACCCACACTTTTTTTACTAAAAAAGATAAAAGTTAAAGAGGAAGCATGCTAAAAGAGCTTTGAAACTCTATTATTGGAAGTCATTACTTCTATACCCATATGAAGAACTTTTTTAAAAGAAAGTCTCTCCAAACTTACCAAGTAGGAAAAGAGGAATTCGTCCATAAATGGAGATTTTATTCTTTTGTCTTAGGTTTATTTGAGTTTTATGCTCTTCTTCTCTTTTACCCTCTACATCAAATTTAAAAGGAAAAAGGGAGAAACCACATTTTTGAAGGCATACTTGCATAAAAAACTATTTTTACAAAAAGATTTCTATAGATTTTTCGAAAAGGTTTCTCTTGGAATTTTGCCAAAAAAGTTCTTTTTTGGTCTTTGTTTGCTATGATTTCATAATAAGATGTTTTTCTTGCTTTAAATCTTTTATTTCTTAGAAACTAAGGATATTTGTTGTCTCAGATCTAAGTATTTTAAAGTATTATTCAAGATCTAGACCCAAAGGTGGATTTTTATGTAATGCCTTCCAGATCCAAGTTCAAAATGGGCTTGCCGTGTGTTTGTCTTGAGAAAAGCTTCATGTTTTGTGTTCGTTATTCTACCTCTTTTTTGCTGAAATCATCTACAAGTTACCAATTGAGATGTTATAACTTTTGCTCCCACAAACTATTCCCTCTTGAGAGTTTCCTTTCTTGCTTATTGATGGGAATACTATTATTAGTGCTTTTGTGTTTGCTGCTAGGTATACTTTGTATCTATAATAGGACAGGAATTGTCTAATCTAGTGGAAAGGCTCACCACCAACACAAAGAACCCAAGAGAAGCATCGAGATGCTGCTTTGACCAAGCTCGTTATCAAGCAAGGAAATTTTAAACTTGGGTGTTTGGTGACTTTGGACCATTATTAGAACCTATGAAGGAAGGAATCTCAAGCAGAGGACATCTTGTTTTCTTTTGCAGCTTCATTTTTGAAGCTTCAAAATCCACTAAAAGCCCAATTCTATAGAACTTACTCTGTTGCTGAAGTCTCTCTCCAAAGGATGAACATACCTATATTAAAAAGAACTTTAACTATGATAAAGCATCTAATTTGAAATCTACCCCAAGTAAAAAAAGAATTGTACTTAAAGATGGAGGAAAATACATTAATCCATTATGAACTTGGGTATTTTTCCAAATTACCCTTTGATAATTTTATTTTATTTTTTAAATTTTAGTTTTTCTGTTGAATGTGTAAAAGTTAAATATTATGAGTAAGATTTCTCACTAAAGTATAAATGTGAATGAAAATAAAAAATTATATAACAAAATGAGAAGAATAACCAAATAAATTAAAAACTATTTCAAATAGTTTTTTATTTGGCATTTTTATTTTATTTATATTTATAATAAAATAAAAAGACTAAAACACATTAATCAACTCTATCTAATAATTACCAAAAAAAAAACACTCTCCAATATTTGAATTAAGCAAACCACGTACAACTCAAAAGAAACAACTAAAAACCAAAAATAAAAACATTGTCAAACTTGGCCATGGTATTTTACAAAAATATTTGCTTCACGTATAAAAATATAATCCAAAACAGGATGATGCTTTTGTAATATAACTCAAATTAATATAATCATGGTCCACCTTTCCCTTAGGAAAATAATGTAATATATAGATTAAAATAGAACCAGAAACTGTGAACATTCAAAAGATATAGACAATTATGAAATCCTAGCAGTATTTATTTCACAGATGAATTGGGTACTTCTCCTATACATGGAAAAGAGCATGGTTTAGAAAATATCAAAAGCCCAAGGCTTCTGCATCATCTGCCGTGACTGGACTGTTTAGCGACTGCCGTATCTCCGTGCTTGAAGTGCGTAGAAATGGATTACATGCCTTCTCCAATTTTAATTGGAATCTGATAACCACAACAAAAGTTCAAAACAGTTAAGGAAAAAAAATGAAAAAGAAAAAGAAATAGGAGATGAGTGCTCATGCCGAAATGAAAAACATATAGACATAGGATATTTAAAGATCTTATTGATAAATATGCATCCATTAGTACAGCAGAAAAATCTCAAGACTAGATATATACCATCCCGCCCATTAAAATATTTTTCATAAAATATTTTTAGAAGTTATAAATTATCACCACCAGCCTATGCATGCCGTTTTGTATGTGTTGTATTTGTACACTTTATTTGAACTTGTATTTTGAAGGCAAACTGGCATTGTATTTGTAGCTAGGGCTTTAAGATGTTTTTAAGAGTAAATATATATAATGAACCTATCGCAAACAAGGACCCAACTACTAATGGTAAAAATCTAATTCCAGCCAACCATTCAGACAATTCCGTCATTTAATGAATAACCTTTCGTAAAAAACACAAGCAACAAACATTAAGTACTGCATCTTAAAACTAAATAGCAGTCTACTCATCAAACTAATATGCAGTAATGAATACATGAAAAGCCTCCTGGCTCTAGCAATTTCTCCAGATTTGTTTTAGAGGATAGCATTGGCAAAACATACAAATAAAAGTGTAAATATACTATAAGCCAGTTCAGGAAATTACTTGACCAGCACTACCTGCTTTTCACCATCAGATTCCAACACTGGCGCGAGGTCATATTAAAATGACATCGCACAGCTTTTTTCCGGCTTCATCTGCAAAAGTGACATTTTTCCTCACTTTGTTAACAACACCTTTGGGAGCAACAGAACCTGTCTCTGTTAATTTCTGCAATAGATCAAAGAAAAGTAAGGAGATAGAATACAAGTTCTGGAATCAATGGCCATAGTAAGTCTAAAAGACTGCCAACAAACAAACCATGATTTTACAAAACCGGCTGCAGTCCCTTGCCATCATAGAAATCCATCTCTGAGCTGACTGTTCAGCCCTCTTTACATTCTTAATGGCCATTCTCACCTGCAAATGTATGCCAGTATAAATACAAATGCATATTTAAATAAAAGACCATGTAGAACCATGCATGCACATGGAGTCAAACTTTTTGCAAATTTGTGTAAAAAAATGTTGCACTGTGATATATCTTAAGGTAGCAGCACATAAACATACCTTGCTTGCATCATATTTATTTGTGTAAATAAAGGTTGCACTGTGATATATCTTAAGGCAGCAGCACATAAACATACCTTCCTTGCATCATATTTCAAGGATGTAGCTGGATGAGCTTCCTCAAACCACAACCTTTCTTCTGCGATTTCCTTCATGGTCTTTAACTCATTTCTCAGTTTTCTTGCGAGACATTCAATGTCCTGCATCTGGCGTTCTGAGAATGCAATGGCACTCTGTGAACACCATTCGATAGAGGCACACTCAGTGCTATGATGTGGTTCTGCATGCAAAAGATTAGGAACCTTGGGGATGCCTTTAGGATGGGAGTCTGTCTTCTCGTGCTTTGTTTTCTTCATGACAATATGCTTTGGTTTAATAGAGTATCGAATTCTCCTGACCTGATCAAGCCCTTTGGCTCTGTGGATTTTAGTTTTATTCTTAGTCTCTTTTGCAAAGCATAGTTTCTCCTTACCTCCTAACATTATCAAAAACCAATATAAATCAATTAAAAATAAAATATGGATATGGAATGAGAAACTTAAAGTGTACAGGAAAATATGGTGGAGGGAGCAAAGAGATTCTTTATTTCTCTTATTGCATATAAGTGCACAACAAACTAAATAAACAAAATAAACATTAAAAAAATATAAAAACCCTAAATCAAAATGAAGAAAAGCTCGGATATACTTAGAGAGATCAGGATAAGTATTTAAATGCATTTACAGTGAACAGGAAAAATATAATAAGCCTCAATCTCATTTGCAGAAGAATTACAACAATGGTAATAATAGAAACAAAAATATTGAAAGTATATAAAAGATGATTATAAAATATCCAATATAGTATACTCGTTGTTTGGTTTTCGTTTGGGAGTACACTGGCTGGCACATAAAAGTTCAAGATCTAAATCATCTCATGGCGGGAAATAAGGTATTGCATAAAGTTCTCCTGAATCTAAATACAACTTTGTACACTTACTATAATCTTCTTCATCATGTAATTCAACTGACTCCATCGCCTTACACAATTTTTCTTGTGAAGATGAAGGAATGGCCTGAAAGAAAAAGCATACAGTGATAAACAACCTCCACAAGCATGCATTAAACCAAACAATTATTCACTAAGTATTACTCACCTTTCTGGTTGGGAAGAGTCCTTTAGGAGAACGCTTTAGCTCTGAAGAATCATCAAACCCAGCATCAACTGTTGCAGTAAACACTTTAGAAGCATCATGGTAAAGGATCACCGAAAAGCAGTTTCCTTCGGCATCAACACCACAATTGGACCTTTGGGACTCCTCTTCGGCCACAGGTGAATCACCAGCAGAAGTAACCAAAAATTGATTAGAACCCAAGCTACAGTCACCAACAGAACCGTGTAAAGCGTCCCTAGAGTCATCCTCATGCGGATATCCATCACTTCCACTAGCCTCCATGAATTGATCAAAATTATTAGTGATCATATCAGGAACTTGAACTATACGATCACTGTCAATCTGACATTGCATTTTACGATTAATTGAAAAACTTTGATAGCCATCGTGCATACCAAAATTATGATCATTGGTCATAAAATTTGGTTTTTGTAAGAGGTCATCACAAATAGGATATGTGACATATTCTTCTTCTCCAGATTCTGATACAGATAAATTGTGACTGATTATTTCTGGATCATCAACCTTCTCTATACCTCTGCATGAGGCACTTACAATATGAACAGACTCAGTACGGCAATTATCCACATATCTGCAGTAGGCTTCATTAACAACATAAATTTGACGATCTTCTGTTCCTGTTCCCAAACTACATTCAGCAGCTATCTCAGGCAATTCTTTTTCTTGGATGATTCTTTCTGCAACACCAACCTTCTTAATATAACTCACCTTTCTGATTGGGAAGAATCTTTCAGGAAGACGCTTCAACCCAACATCATCATCTGTTGTTGTAGTAAACTCTTCAGAAGCATCATGATGAAGGATCTCCGGAAAGCAGTTTCTTTCCCCATCATCACAATCTAACCTTTGGGATTCCTTCTGTTCAACCACAGGTGAATCACCAACAGAAGAAATCAAACAGAGATCAGAACCCAAGCTACAGTCAATAACAGAGTGTAAAGCATTGGTTTCAAGGTTAGAAGGTAAATCACCCCTAGAGTCATCCTCAAGTGAACATGCATCACTTCCACTAGCATCCACCAACTGATCAAAATTATTAGTGGTCATATCAGGAACTTGAACTGCGAAATCACTGTGAATCTGCCATTGCATTTCATGATTAATTGAAAAACTTTGATGGCCATCGCGCATACCAAAACTATGATCATTGGTTGAAGAAATTGATTCTTGGAAGAGGTCATCACAAATAGGATGTGTAACATATTCTTCTCCTTTATGTTCCAATACAGATACATTGTGACTGATTATTTCTGGAACATCATCCTTCTTAATATCTCCCCAGGCACTTTCAATATGAACAGAATTAGTACTGCAATTATCCATATACTCGTAGTAGGCTTCATTAACAACACAAATATCAGTGTCTTCTGCTTGTGTTCCCAAAATATATTCGGCAGCTATCTCAGGCACTTCGTTAGGTACAATTCCACAAGAACCTAGATGATTGTCACAGATCAAGGAAGAACTATTTTCATAATCTGAACAATCAACAAGTTCAAGAACCTCTTTTTTATCATCAGTAGTTGCAGACAAATCCCCTTTAGAATGTAGAAAATCTTGAAGACTTGGAATATCTACAGATTTTATAACAGATGAGGCACTTCTAAAAGGAGCAAGGACACGTTTTTTCAAGCATTGGCTCTTGGCCTTCTTATTCTTTGTAAGTTTTGATTTCCAGCTACAGAGAGGCTCCATGAGATCAAGTTTATCTTCATCGCTTTCAAAGTTAGAACATTCTTGTTTCACACGGGAACACTTTATATCAGTTTCTCTGTTCAAATCAATACATTCTGAGTGTTTTCTTTTCTTTTCTTTGCATCTCTCCTTGAGTTGCTTCAGTGTCATATTACCAAAGTCAAGATCCCCCATGACACTATTTCTTCCATTATCGCCACCATCACTGCAACTATACTCAGAAGCTTCGGGATCACTTTTGATTATTCCTTTCCCTCCACTACTCATATTTGGGCTTTCAACCTTAACTCCACTGCTATCAAAACCCAATCCCTCAATCTCATCCTTTATCTCTGTCAGTTTCTTAAACTTGAGCACTGGCCTTCCATACGTCACATTTAAGGTCCTTACCAGCAAACCACTTTGTGCAGCCTGGATAAAGTGCAAATCGCTGAACCTGCTCAACTCCATCGTAGATGAAACCTACATTCTCCTCACCAATTTAATGATCATTCATTAAAGTTGTTAAAATGATTTCCCTGCAAAAAATAAGAATTGTCTCCTCAAAAACTAAATGCATCACACAAAGTACATATTTGGCCATCAAATAAATAATAACACACAGAGTCATTGTGATCACTTGGGCCCTTTTTTCTTTTTTCTGATTTCTAATACGCAATGAAATTTCAATTGCCATGATATACACAGTCATCGTGATCACATAGCAGGACCTTTATTCTTTTCCTATTTTTTATTTTTATTTTTTCTACTGGGAACTGAGGCACACAGCAGGCAATAGATAGATTGGCGAAAACTGAAACAGAAAAAATATAATAAATAAATAAATAAAATGGAAATGAACTTTCCATTTCATAAAACCATTGGCCGATTTATTGACCTAACAGCAGTAAATCATAATGGACCTAACACTTAACGAAAACCCAATTGAGATTGAGCACAATAATTGCTCATCCTCAACCACAAATCACAATCCTATGTAGAAACTGACATGAATCTTAATGAATTTCCATGGAATAACAAAATATACTTTAACAAAATATATATATACAGGGAAGATAGCACAATTTTGTAGGCTCGACTTACAGATCTATCTCATACATGAAACATAAAATACTAAATTAGATTGTAAAGAAGAAATTAACTTACTGGAGATTGAAGAATCTGATTCACCAAAGAGAGACCGATAGCCAGATCTGGCGTTTGGAATTCATCTAAGAAATATATAGAGTGACGGAGACTACATCATTAAAACCGCGCGAAATCTGTTTGGCGGGAGCTCGAAAATAAAGGAAGGGACGACGTCGTTTCATGTTGTTGAAAACTAACTAACTACTAAAATTTCATTGTCGTTTATGATTGATTTTTTATATTGCTATAGAAATTTCAGTGTCGTTAATTTAAAGATGTGGGTGGTGCCCATTTACGATATGCATTTTAAGATTATGATCAATGTGTATTGTAAAATAATTTGTATATATATTACTTGGTTGATGTCTGTCCAATATATATTTATCTAAAAATACACGAAGAATAAAAATTAGAGATACATACTCTACAAATTAAGCATTAGATCTCAGAAAGATAGATATAAGACATGCACAATCAATGAAATCATAATATTTGGACACATTTAACTAACTTTTTTCCAATAAAAAAACCCACATATAATTAATTACAACAAATATTAAAATCTGAAATGAAATGGCACATACATAGGTTACAACAGATATAAAAATCAAAAGTGAAACAATGATCATTGCCGGTCTCGTTAAAACCTGAAAAGATAAAAAAAATCCAAAAGGAAAAAACCTCAATCTAGAAAAAAGAGTACCAGGAAAATAAAAGTATAAACAAGCTACTTTCTAAACCTATAATTTTAAAAACCATTGACATTCCTATGATGCATAGAAGAATAAGGTTTTGGAAAACCCTACCATCACTGCGCTCCAGAAGAAGAAACAACATGTTTCAACAGAGCATCCGCAACTATATTTCCCTCCCTAAAGATATGTGAAACCGGAAAATGAATGCTGAAAATATGTTGGAGGTAGTTCACCCATCTAGTTTTGTAAGCCCACAGAACAACGATCTCTCGATCAGTGAGAAGATTAGTGACATAAGTAGAATCATACTCCAGCCATAAATGATCCCACCCGAAGTCTCTAGCACACTCTATAGCAATAATGACACCTAAGAGCTCAATTTCAAAGGCATAGCACGAGTCCGAATGGACTGCAAAACTACCTTAAATGAAACCCCTAGTAGTGACAAAATACCCACCACATTCGTCCGGACCCAGATAACCGTTAGCTACACACATCAGTATTAACCTTCAACCATCCAATTAGCAGGGGAGACTAAACCACAGGAATAATATGAGGATCTTAAGGCACAACACCTGCAACCTCTAAACTCCTAAAGACCAAAAGATCACCAATAAAGTTGTGCATCATCCCCTTTTGAATAACATTTGCTTCCCTAATCGAAGCCTAATAAAAGCCAAATTGCGAGCTAAGGGTATGAAAACATTACCAAAATACCCTTGATTTGAACAAACCAAATAGCAGAGAAAGCACTTATAATAGTAATAGTCCATAAATTGAAGACCTAAGAGCTTAAAAAAAAACTGTCATAGCCTTCTGAAATAGAGAACCCACCAAATCCAGTGCATCCAATCTGAGCCCGAAAGAGACTACTAGACAATCCTAAATCATCGCAGCCTAGAAGCAAGTCAAGAGAAAATGAGAAATAGTTTCCGAGTCCTTACCATAAATTCTACATTTAGAAGCAATGAAAAATCATCGCCTAATCATAACGTCATCGGTAAGAATACGGCCCAGGAGAAGGCGCGAAGCAAAAATCGAACAGGTTACAGGAATAAAAATCTTTCATAAGTACTTAGCCCACATCGAAGGTGAAGCCGTTGTTGATAAACGAAGATAAACATCTCGATAAGAAATGAAGCCAAAGACAGAATGAACCCAAACTTTCACATCCAGTATGTCCATCGCAATCTCCACATCCTCAATGCACAAAGTCAACTAAGGAAAAGCCTCACGGAAACTTATTGAAAATTTCCAAATGCCATAAGTATAAACTAGATCACCAACCAGAAGACTCGAATCATATAAATTGCCAGAGTTCTATAGTAACTCAATGATAGATATATCCAACCAGTTGTCGACCCAAAAGCAAACTTTGGAGTTACCCCGATAATCCATATAGTCTCCCTCAATAAAGTAAGATAAAGCTGCCTGAGAGGAGGCCAGATCAAAGAGGTGACATGATACAAAGGATTTAGCTTCCCTAAAAACAAGCTCTAAGAAACCGAAAAACAAAGGAATCATTATTCATCAACTTCCAAGCGAGTTTGTTTAACAGTGCTTTGTTGAAAGTGATTAGGTTTTTTAGACCTAAACCCCCTTATTTGTAGGCTAGCAACATATAGACCAAGCAACTAAGACAGATTTCTTAACCAATAAAGATTTGGTCCAAAAAAAATTATGAATAGCCCTGTTAAGGACATGAGCAATCCCACAAGCCATTTATAGATTATAAAAGTGTGCATAGACTTGGAGGTAATAATATAATTAATCAACCACAACCGACCTGCTAGCGAAAGAGTACGACCTTTTTAGGTAGCTAATTGCTCCAAAATGCAATCAGCGATGGGGTTAAGAATGGCCTGAGTAGGACTTCCTTTAAAGAGAGGAACACCAATATAAGTCAAGGGAAGAGACCCAGTCTTGATCCCAAAATCCACCAAAATCTTGGCTCTATGTGAGTGAGAAACACTGGATCCAAAGTAAACATGTGATTTGTCCAAGTTAACAATATAACCAGATAGAGAACCATAAAGGTGCATGGCAACAAGAATTCCGCTCATATTTTGATAAGTCTCTCTACAAAACATAAGCATATCATCGACGTAGAGAAGGTGAGAAGGAGATGAGAATTTGCTCAAAGAGGAAATCAACATAAGAGAACCCTAAGAGACCATCCGGGATAAGAACCTGCTAAAAAAATATTCAGCAATACCAAATAACAAAGGAAAAAGTGGATCACCTTACTGAACCCCTCGCGAGCAACCATAGTAACCCTTCAGAACCCTATTAATCAATACTGAAATTTTTGCTGAGTTTAAAATTGACTTTATCCAAGAGCAAAATTTAGTGTAAAAGCCAAACTTGTCTAAGACTGCCAGCAGGAAATCCTAACTCATCGAGTCAAAGGCTTTACGCATATCAATTTTCAAGCTCACATTCCCTCCAAAGATTTTACTATCGAGATGGTTGACACAGTCAAAAGCAATAGCAATGCAGTTCTCCAAGTTTTTACCTTGAATGAAACCAAATTGATTCTCAGAAACAATTTTAGAAGCAAATTTAATGTATGAGTATGTATTTATATATATGTATAAAAATATTTATGTGTTTAAAGAATGCATATCTATATATATATGTGAGGGTGTATTTATATATATATACACATATATGTGTGTGGGTGTGTATATGTATATATATATGTGTGTGTGTGTGTGTGAGTGGGTAAGTATATTTATGTATATATATATGTATGCTTTATTTATTTATATATATGTACTAGACTTGCATAGGAACATCGACTGGTTAGGGTTGATCTGCTGCCAAGTGTGTGACAAGCCATGTTTATCATCGGTTTGTCAATTGTGGTTCCTATTGAGTTGTATATATGTGTATGTGTTCAAAAATTTATATGTGGTTGTTAATATATATATATATTATCTTATATACATATACATATATATATATATATATATATATATATATAATTGAGTGTTTATATGTGTATATATATTATATAAGTATTGTTTAAACAATGGTAGTTTGGTAATTGGCCATTTGCCTTTATGGGCATTTCGGTAATTATATTGGTTTGATTGATATTTGTTAATCATTGGGCTAAGTATGGGTATTTTTGTAATTTATCACTGTCAGAAAGGATAGTTCGGTAAATATGCATATTTATATTTTGCTTAGTTTTATTTATGCATTAAGGCATATGCATATATTTACATAGAACGATTCATAGGTTTTGAGTGTTTTTAAATAAAATGGTGGATTTTTTTTCTGAGAATTTATATTTTAAAGTGGTTGCACCAAAGTGTGTCAGTTTTTAAACCCTGTTTTTAATAACTCTTGAATCACCGACCACCATGGATAGGGGGTTTTATTTTTCTGAATTGTAATTCAATCGCCGACCACAAACAGACATGTGGGCTTCGTGAGGATGTGGGATAGACCCACCTACCATAAATGAGTATGTGGGCTCCACGAAATGCAGGATAACCGAGTTAGTTGATTTATAAAATAAACAAGGAAAAAATAGAGATTTTATATATATGGCATTACACTTTATTGCATTGCATTGTCATATGTGTTTAGGTTGCCTATTGAGTGTTTATTGCTCATCGTAGTTTGTTTGTGTGTGATAGATAAATCCAAAATCTAATAGTAGAGTTTGGCCGAGGTGCAGAACTGAAGGGCATAGTGCAGTACATATTTTCCACATTTATGATTTTGGGCAAGGATACTCTGTATATTAAAATGTTTTTCTTCTACGGTGTGAGTGTGAGTACTTTGAAATGTTTTAAGTATTACAATTTTATTTGTTTTGGGTTTGTGAAACAGTCTCAAAGAGTAAATGTAACACCTCCTTACCCAAGCTTAGTTTCCAGAATAAGGTGTAATTACCATTAAATTTTCTTCTTTTCAGATATAAAACTTGATTTATAATTAAGTACTTTCCAAATCAACACTAATACTTTCCTTTACTTTTTGAGATTATTTTACCAAAACTGCATCAATAAAACAAAACACTTCAAAATATATTTAAAGTACTCATACCCATAACATAGTAGAAAAGTATTTAGCATATAGAGTAACCTAGCAAAATAATATAAACTGTGGAAGAACATACTACTATATTGTATTCTCCAATCCGCACCTCCTCCAAGCCTTAATGAGGAGTTTTGGATTTATCTATCATACAAAATAAATAACGGTAAGTGATAAATACTTAGTTGGCAACTCAAATACACATGACAATGCAATGTAGCATAGTGTACAACCATACACATAAATCTCCATTTTTTCCTTCTTTATTTTATAAACCAACTAGCTCAGCCATTCTGCATTTTGTGGGGGCCCATATGCTCGTTTGTGGTCGGAAGGTCTATTCCACGGCCACATAAAACCCACAACCACTTGTGGTATGCGGCTGAATCACTATTCTAAAAAAATCCACCTGTATAGGCAAAATTCCTACTAGGTTGGGTCGGTAGGGCCTAAGGTGGAGGACCCGCTAGGATGTCAGGGACCAAGGTAGAAGAATGACCAAACCCATTGGACTAACCTGTCAGAGCCAAACCAACCAAAATGGAGGTCCGAATGGTGGTTCAGCTAGGATAAACAGGAGGTCTTCTTGAAGAAACATCAGTGTCTGTTTGGCTAAAGGTTGGCTAGGGCATGAAGAAAGTCGAACCATGACATACATTGGTGGCTTGGAACAGGCTTCCTTAAACTTGAATGTGGTAAGACTTATGGAAAGTTCCAAATCAAGGAAGTTCACTCAGTAGTTAATCCTAGATTCTTTCCTATATTCTACTTTTCAAATCTGGGAAGAGCCAATTAGGGGATTTGTCTTAAACCAAGACAGCTAGAGTTTCCTACTCCTAGGGATTTGCTTTAAACCAAGATAGCTAGAGTTTGCTACTCCTACCTTGGTGAGGAAGGCAAAACTAAGCTTATAAATACCTCATCACTACTCCTTAGTAAAGGTACGCACTCTAACGTAGCACTTGCATTTAAAAGCTCAAAGCCGACCCTCTATGCCAAAAATCAGGACTGACTTGAATGTCGGAGATTTTTTGGCCGATACCACACCGATGCCCCTAAAGCTTCACGTTCATTCCTTCGTTTTGTAAGTCTGCAGCGTAGTGCTTGATGGTTTGTGGTGGAGTAAAATTTTATCATTAACAGTTTGGCACTAGAAGGAGTGCTTACGGTTAAGTTTCGGCATAAAAACTACTGTAGGCTTATTTCCAGCAACCTTAAACACATCTATCAATGACATCAAAAATGTCTGAACTTATCTTTTATGGTCATCATACCTAAATGGCGGGAGGACGACACGCCAGTTCAAGGAAACACCGTGGGAACGTCAGCGGCTGGCAGCGGTGCAAGTACGACTAACACTTGAATTGAACAACTTTTGGCACAGATGGAGGAGTTGGTTCAATCAACGAGTGCTCAACAGCAACATAACGACGTGCAAGAACAAATCAATAGGCAACTGTTGGAGGCGTTCAATACTATTCAAACACCCTCAGCACTAGAGAAGACATATCCACCTCAGAAAATAAGAGGGGCCGAGGCATCCAGCCAAGGGAAGACTCCAACAGAAGCAACCAAATATGGACGCGGTGATGTGCAAGGTGTTTGCCTTAAGCTTTAAGGGGCCCGCATTAATTTGGTTCAATGGTCTACCATCACGCAGCATAGGATCATTCCATGAATTGGCGCAGCAATTCATGAACCAGTTTGCATCTAGTCACCAATATCGAAGGGATCCAAATGACTTGTTTAGCGTACAACAACAAAGAGGGGAACATCTTCGAGACTACATTCAATGGTTCAACGATATGAAGGTGGAAATTTTGAATTGCCCAGAAGTAGTCGCATGTAATGCCTTTAAGCATGGTCTATTGCTCGAAACCAAGATCTACGACTATGGTCCGAAAGAAGCCGCAGAGTTTGCTGGATAGCCTTCAGAAGGCTCAGAGTTTTGTGCATCTGGAAGAGGAAACTAAATTGGACATGCAGAGAGGGGTTAAGTCACATCTTCAAATGTAGAAGCAACTTGAGCCAAGCCAAGCCGAGCATTAAGGTTCGACAAAGTGAAGTCACGGAATACCCTTGAGGTCAAAGGGCAGTACAGAGAATCGAAGCAACGTGAAGAGCCCCGCAAGCAAAAGGAGCAAGACGAACCCCCAAGGGACCGCTTGAGGAGAGTTGGACTGGAAGTTTTCCTAACTCGGCTGATAAAGCACATGGAAAGCACATGAGGTGCAATGCCCACGCCCCATGAATTCGGACTAAAAGAACATAGACAATTCCTAGTGGTGTGCCTTTTATAGGGAGCATAGCCACTCCACGGAATGTCGAGCATTCAAAAGGGAAATAGAAGAGTTACTGAAGCGTAGGTATTTGAAGCAATTCATCTCAGAATTAGAGAAGTGGGGCTCGGACAGACAACCAGTGCCATCCCCAAGGAAAAACACCCCTCCTTAAATAAACAACGATGTGAAGGTTCAAAAAATCATCCATTCCATTCACGGAGGAGTTGCCTATGGTGGCGAGCATAGAGAAGACAGGAGAGCTTACGCTCGACAGCCTATATCTCATGTTACAACGGTTCAGAATGATGAACCAACTATTACTTTCACAGCCGAGGACATAGCTGGGGTGATGTACCTGCATGACGATGCATTAGTAGTCACACTTAACATGGTAAATTGTACCATCAAACAGACACTTGTGGACAATGGAAGCTCGATGAAAATTGTATTCTCGAGCACTTTGGACAAGATGGGGATCAATCCTATGGCCATGCAGCCGTCTAAAGCCACCCTAGTCAAGTATGATAAAAACGAGAGTCTACCTAAGGGCAAGATTATTCTCCTGGTCATAACAAAAAATGTGACTCAAAGACAAAAATGATGGTAGTAAACACTTCTTCGGCCTACAACATGATCTTGGGTTGTCCGTGGCTACACGTAATGAAGGTTATTCCGTCTTCCTATCATCAGAAGATTAATCTTAACCAATAGTGGGGTGGAAGAAGCGAAAGGGGACCAATCCACTGTTCGGTTATATTGCATAAAAGCTATGGACGGAAAGAACAAATAGCAATTAAAGAAGTCAAGTGTGGCATAGATGGATGAGATCGATGCTTTGAAGGATCTTAAAGATGTACAGCTAGATCTGTACCACCTAGATCGTAAGATGAAGATTGGAACTCAGATGGATTTGGAAGTTCGACTCTAATTGATTCAATTTTTGAAAGACCACCATAGTACCTTTGCTTAGTCTACAGATGACATGGTGGGAATAGATCCAGAAGTAATTTTCCACTGGCTGAATGTGGATCCTGCCCACAAATTGATTTGACAGAAGAGGAGGAAGTTTACACCAGAACGGAACCAAGTTATCAATGAGGAAATTGACAAGCTGCTAAAAAATGAGTTCGTCAAGGAGGTCCACTACCTGGACTGGCTCGCGAATGTGGTGGTGGTACGGAAGAAAAATAAGAAGTCCTGGGTGTCCACTGACTTCACTTACCTAAACAAAGCTTGTCCGAAGAACAATTTCCCCTTACCTAAGATCAACATGATGGTGGATGCTACTGTTGGCTATCAGTTGGTAAGCTTCATGGATGCCTATTCAGGCTACAACCAAATCATGATGCACTTAGACCATCAAGAGAAAACAACATTCATGACAGAAAGGGGAATTTATGGCTATAAGGTCATGCCGTTTGGACTGAAGAATGCGGGGGCTACCTACCAACGATTGTTGAACAAGATATTTGCGGCACATATTGGTTCTACCATGGAAGTGTACATTGACGACATGTTAGTGAAATCCATTCGTGCGGTAAATCATCTCCAACATTTGGCTCAAGCTTTCAAGGTACTGGATGCACACCAAATGAAGCTAAACCCCAAAGTGCATATTCAGAGTTGGGTCAGTACAGTTCCTTGGATATTTGGTAACACATAGGGGAATTGAAGCTAATCCGAATCAAATAAGGGCTCTGCTAGACATGCCTTCTCGAAGGAGCATTAAAAGTGCAAAGATTAAATGGAAGAATAGCAGCTCTAAGCTAGTTCATCTTAAGATCATCCGATCATTGTGTCTCGTTCTTCTGAGCCTTGAATGGGAAAAAAGACTTCGAATGGATAGAGGAATGTGAGTAAACATTCTAATGGCTAAAAACGTATTTGATTTCTCCCCAAGCCAAAGCCTGGGGAGCCGCTATATTTGTACCTTTCAGTCTTGGATCACGATGTCAACTATGTGCTTGTCTGGACTGAATGGAGAGAGCAACAACCTATCTACTACGTCAGTCGGGCACTCGTAGATGCAAAACCTTGGTACTCCTTCATTGAAGAGCTAGCATTGGCTTTGCTCGTCTCCTCCAGAAAGTTAAGGCCATACTTCCAATGCCACAAGATTATTGTGGTAACCTCATATCCTTTAAGAGCTGCACTTCATAGCCCGAACATATCAGGAAGGATGGTGTGATGGGCTATTGAGTTGGGGGAGTATGGAATAGAATACCAATCCTAAACAGCCATCAAGTCCCAGGTGTTGCTAGACTTTGCGACATAATTTACAGTGAAAGTTGAACCAATAAGTACAAGTAATGAAATGGACCATTTGGAAAAGCCAACCAATACTATCATAGCTGAACATGAACCCATTCAAGCAGGGGCATCAAATAGTGGAATAGCCTTGGACACGACTTCTAAGTCTAGAAGTTATTTGTTGATGGCTCCTCTAACTGGCATGAAGCGAGGGCAGGGATCATGCTTGAAAATCTGGATGGGTTAATTTTAGAACACACATTTCACTTTAGTTTTCTTGCATCAAACAATGAAGCGGAATATGAAGTCTTATTGGCAGGAATAGAGTTGGCTCGGACAATCGGAGTACAGAGGTTGCTAGTTTACAGTGATTCCTAGCTGATAGTAAGCCAAGTAAATGGAGGTTATTCGGCCAAGGATGAGAAGATGGTCTTTCATCTAGTGTTGGTGAACGAGCTCATTCAACAGTTCAGTTATTTTGAGTTATGCCAATTGCTAAGGACCGAAAATACTCAGGCTGATGCATTAGCTACTTTGGGAGCTATAGCAAAGGTAGAAGAGCGCAAAACTATACCCCTTGGGTTTCAATCCGAGCTAAGGGTTGTAGACATCACAATAGAGGAAAACGAGACAGCTATGAATATAGATCATGAAAAGGAACCTAGATGGATAAGTACGATAGTAAACTACCTTATTTTGGAAACTATTCCTCCAGACAAATCAGAGGCTCAGAAATTAAGGCTTATTTCGGCCCGGTATTCAATTGTTGATGGGAGGTTGTACAAGAGGTCATTCAAAGGCCCATTGCTAAGGTGTTTGAATGAAAAGGAATCGAACCAAGTCTTGGCGGAAATTCATGAAGGACATCATGGAACCCATTTGGGCAAAAGAACTTTGGCACACAAGAATATGTCCCAAGGGTATTATTGGCCAACCATGCGAAACAATGCCACGGACTATTCCTGGTGTTGTGATAATTGTCAGCGGTTTGCTTCAGTTCCCCACTTACCACCTGAAGAGTTGACAAATGTGACAATCCCGTGGCCATTCATGCAATGGAGGCTGGATATTGTGGGACCATTGCCATTAACAATGGCTCAGAAATGGTTCCTTTTAGTGGCAATTGATTACTTCAGCAAGTGGGTAGAAGCTGAAACTTACTCGTAGATAAAGGACAAGGATGTGGTTCGGTTCAGTTGGAGGAATATTATATGCCACTACAACATACCTTGAATTTTAGTGGTTCACAGTTCATCAGCTCACCAACACAGAAGTTCTGTGTAGAATGGAAGATTGTCATGAGTTTTTCTTCACCTCGGCTTCTTCCGGCGAATGGCCAAGCTGAGTCTACAAACAAGACCATCATAGCAAATTTAAAGAAGCGGTTGGAGGAAGCTAAGGGAAAATGGCCAGATGAACCACCTGGAGTATTATGGGCAAGCCGAATCACACTACACAACGCAATAGGGGAGACCCCTTTCTCTTTGGTTTGTGGAACAAAGGTTGTAATTCCTGTAGAAGTGGTCATTCCAACGTTTCGAATTGCCCTTGCTGAACGAGAGGAGAATTACAAGCTAAGGCGGAGGTCACTGGACAGCTCAGAAGAATTAACGGAATAGGCTTTGGTACCGATGGCACTATACCAGTAGCGTATTTCCAAGCACTACAACACTAAGGTTCATCCCCGCAAGTTCAGGGTTGGAGATTTTGTGATGCGCAAAGTCTTTTAGAACATCCAAGAGTTGAATGCTGGGAAACTCTGTCCCACTTAGGAAGGCCCTTATCGGGTCATAGATATACCCAGACTGGGGGCTTATCATCTGTAATCCTTAAATGGTACAGACATGCCTTAGAGCTAGAGTTCGGCTCAATTACACCATTATTATCATTAGGATTGATAAGGAAGAACAATGTGCAATGAGAACACACTTCTTTTGTTATCACTTTGCTCAACTCAATAAAATACTATTTTCATATCATACAAATCATGCACTTGTGTTTTATCTTATTGTGGATGAGTTCGGGTTAAAAGACAAGGGGAGGATTAGCCCTAGTCTTTATGCTCTCCAAACGGACATATACCTGCAATACAACTAAGTCATAGGGTTGGGTCATAGTTAACTTAGGTGGTGCTACTTGGTCAGATTGACCCTATATTTGGATAAACACTTAGCCTTGCAAGGAGTGGGGTCAAGTGTCCAGAAGGTTAGCTACTCTTCTTCGCCTATTTCCATTCAAAGTTTGGATAGGCTTAGGTAGCATTGGACTGACTTGGATGACGGCTAAATAAGTTTGGTTAGGTTAATCAAGTCATTAGCACGTGACTTGGTCAGTTACAATCAAGCTGTTAGTTCGATTTGGACATTAAAATGCGTTTGGACAATTACAAAAGTAATTAAAATTAAACAATTGAGCGAATCAAGAGTTGACATTTTATAATAAACATTTTACAAAGACTGATGAATCGTCATAAAACAAACTAAAAGCGACAAAGGAAAATAACAAAAAGTCGACCACTTAAGCTATCCTTGGTTTGGCTGAGCTGCAAAAGTAACCTCCTTAGCATTTTTGCTTGGCTCTGCCCTTTCGGACCTGACCACCTCCATCTCTTCGATGAAGGAGTCTCTGGTATAGGAGGGGGTCCTCTCTTGAGCTGGAGGGGGATCCTTGGGATGGTTCTGGTTATTCTATTCGGCCTCACTGTTCTTTTCATTTTTCGCAGGCTTGTCTTCTCTAGAAGAGATCTCATTAGATTCATTATCACTGCCCTCATCCTTGATCAGTTCGGGTGTAGGCCAGCTAGTTTCCCTGACCTTAAACCTCCAGATCATTTCCTTTTTGTGACCTGAAAGAAGGCATCCTCAACCTCCTTGTGGTAGACATTTTTCTTCTTGTGTGGCTAGGTCCTGGCTCGGGTCTATAGCTCGTCCCTCTCAGAAGTGACCTTTGAAAAGTTTGGGCTTAGGTATTCCAATTCTCTATCCTGTTCGACAAGCTTTAGGTTGGCTTCAGACCATCCTTTTTCAAGGTGTTTGGCCCTGCTGGTAGCGTCGGTAGCAATTTGTTTGAGGTGCTGGACCTCCTCTTCCACTAACTTGTTCGCCACCATTATGCTATTGACCACAACAATCTTCTTCTTAAAGGCGCTATCTGCTTTGTACCAACCCTCGTAAAGGAATCCATAATCTTGGGCTAATTGTGTAAAAACACAAGGGCTTAGAGCTTGGGTGTAGGGAAATGGAAACACATTTTCTAACATAGATGTTCCTTAAGAGCACATTGCTCAGCTTCCTACCTAATCTCCTCGTAGGACATGCCCTTGAGGATGACACGATTATGCTGGGTCATCAAGCTGTTCATGATTGGAGTTACCTACTCGGGGTCGGCACAAACAAATGAGCTGTCTTTAAACCCTAAGCCCTTCTAGGGGGCTTGGGTGGCTTTGCTCTTGTCCTTGTTGGCAGGTAGGGGGTTGGCCTATCTTTGCCTCCTTTGTGGCGGCAATTTCTTAGCTGGGGTGGCTATAGTCAAGTCCTTTGGTTGGACGACAATCGTGCCACCTAGGGTTGGCTCGGGGTTTTGACTTGGTGCGGATCCACCAGTTTTTTATGCGGTCTTCTTCTCTTTCTTTTATCTCTCTTTCTCAACTAGCTCTACGTCAGTCGGAATCCTCACTTTTGTCTTTCCCATGTCGACTGCTGGATATGAAGCCCACAATGGATCAGTAAGTTCACTGTATAGCAACTTAATATAGCCATCGAGGATATATGCAAGGAACTTCGAGAATAGGGAGAGGGATACCTTCAATGATTGGTTTCACTCATTATTATGAAGAGCTTACTTCAGGGGCTCTGCGTCCAGATGGCCAACACCCTACTGAGTGGAGTGATTCTTCGGAATTCAGAAGGTTGAGGATTTTTCCTTTTATTGCGCGGAGGATGTCGATTGAATTGTTTTGCTCGGTGCTGGTTAAAAGCCTAGCACTGAGGTTTATGGATGCACAAGTAGAAAATCAGTTTGGTCCTACGAGATCAAAAGAAAGAATGTTTAGCAAAGTGATCAATTAGATATCTCTTTTAGCCCATGCCGAGCAAACCATGGAGTCGGAGATGCCAACTGGATCAACCAAGCCTTCCCTCTTGATGAAGAAGTATCTTTCTTTTTAACCTTTGTCACTTGTTAGTGAGTCTTTTAAGAGTTTGATCTGTCGTTGAGCGTAGAAAGCATACCTGCCCTCTTCGCCAGGCTTTAATTAGAAAAAATGAAGGAAGATAGGCATGTCTATAGGTTGCTTGCACCTCTCAGACAGGACGATCAGTCCTAAAAGGTAGTGCCAACCGTTTGGCATAAGTTGTTCGGGCAAGAGGTTGAAGTAGTTTAGCACCACATTGATGAGGCGATGAAAGGGAAGTCTTAATCCAAGCTTCAATGTTATCTCGTAAAAGCATATCCATCAATCATGAATAGAGTCTGCTCTTTCTCCTTCTCTAGGAGCGGATAGCATGGCATTGTTTGGAAGGCCATACCTCTCTTTAAGGTACGACATGTCTTCGGGTTTGAAGACAGAGGGAATGTCAATTTTTATTGAAACTGAGTGCTGGATGAAGAATCCTGGTCTGTGTTCGTTCGGGTCATCTATTATGACACTAGGCTCTACGTAGTGTACAAGGTTTTGCTCAGTTACTTAGCCTAGTTCTATAACTCTAACGAATGAGTTAGTAGATGCAGGAGAGGGAGTAGAGTCGGAAGAGAAGTCTGAATAAACTAAATGGGGGCTAGAAGGTGTGTGAGACTCTTGAGAAGGCATTTTTGGCTCCTAAACATAATTTAATTAAATTTCCAAGCGCAAAGGAATCAAAGTCCTAACCTGAGGCTTTGCCGAAATTGAGAAGGATGGCCGGAGAAGAAGAACAGGTGATAACAAAGAAGGGTCTTGGTGCTCTCATTTGAATCTATATCGAAACAGATGGAAACTGCCCCATGAAAGTCATAAACTTCTTGCGATCAAGGGAATAGGGTCAAACAGGGATTCGGTAGCTTGAAATCGATCTGGAGATGTGAATAGGAGCACTGGAAGTGACGAGAAAGCAAGGAACGCAGAGGGTTTTCGCACAATAACCAAAGGTAAAAGTGGGGGACAAAGAGGTTGAAGATTATTTATATCACGATTTGAACGGTTGAAAGTGGTTGTGATCAAGTTTCAAAATTTGAATTGATGGTTGAGATTTAATGCCTTTTCATTTCCATCATGCAATCCCACAACCCGCCATGATTGCACTGAGGGGAAATTGATGACTGGATGTCAGACAAACAATTGAGTGTCTTGAAGTTGAAAAGATGGAGAGATAAACAAGTAGTAACCGATCCATCTAGCCATGCTGCTGACATGCCGGGGATTTCGAGCCCAATGAGGCGGGAAGGTAGAAGAATGACCAAACCCATTGGTTGTAAGCCAATGGAGGTTTGGTGGATCATTTTAAGGAAATAATAATGTAATTAATTTGTAAGTTAATTTCTTCTCTAATGTTGTTGTATAATCTCTAAAAAATAAAAAAGACAAAAAGGTTACAAGTTATGTCATTTAGTCATTCACTGTCTTTCTAATAAAGAAGTCAAACTATTTAATACTTCAAATTAGAAGTAAAAAAGCCCATGCAAAAGAAGTCCTAGTCCTAAGAATATTAATGTTGCCTATATGTAAGTCCGAGCCATATAACTATTGTTTAAGCTACCTATTAACTATTGTCTATAAATAACTTTTTAGATTTCACCGGTTTATAGTACAAAAATAATGAAATTGTTTTGGTGGCAGTTAACACGACTAATTAATTCGACAATAAGGCTTTGATACAAAATATTACAATTCACAAGAAGGAGTTTTTTGATGCCATATCCATATAAGCATCCTTTTAAATTTTTTTATTTAATTTTTAGTAGAATTAAAATTTTAGTCAGTTTTTGTAGTGAAAAATAAAAAATATTTTTGATTTTACATATTTATTTTTCTTCAACTTCTTCTCCTTCATTCTCTGCTCTTTCATTCACTGTCATCATGTGAAGAATGAATTCCTCAAATTTTAGAAAAGGTAAAAAAATTATTATCATCCTTATCTTATTAATCTTATTATATTATATAAATAAATCTTTATTTTAAAATATTTTGTTAAAAAATAATTTTTGTTTAGGCCCAATTACATGGTCAGAATCAATTCATCAATGATGAATTGTTTCATCAAAAGGTAAAAAAAAATTGTTATCATCTTTATCTTATTACATTATATAGATAAATATTTATTTTAAAATTATTTTTTAAAGAATAATTTTTGTTTACCTTTTGTAAACATTTGATAAATTCTTATTACATCCAATCACTTCATCATAATCAATTCATTAATAACGAAGTATCACTTCATCAACAACAAATTGTTTAATCGTACGAAAAATGAATTCGCCAAATTTTAAGATAAGATAAAAAAAAATTATTATCATCCTTATCTTATTACATTATATAGATAAATCTTTATTTTAAAATTAATTGGACATTGAACGAACTATTCAAGATATTTTAAAATTATTTTTGAAAAGTTAATTTTTATTTGGTCCAAAATAAATAAATAAATACATAATTCTTTATTCAGCCTCTACCAAAGTGATGACAAATTGATTTGGCATGCTCTAGCTTTTTTGGACAAAAAAATTTATTATCCTTGAGGATGTTTTTGGTAATATGGGATAAAATATTTATTATTCGTGAAATGGGTTAAAAAAATTCAAAGGGTATTAGACTTGGACATGACACCCAAAAACCATTACAAGAAACTATGAGTTTAAAAGTTTTAATAATAATAGGAATTGGGCTTAATGAAACAAATACAATATAAAGCTAAACAACAAAAATTTGACGAACAAGCATATTGGTTGAATTTTGAACGCTTCGAAAGTGCTATCAAGTATCAATATGCATTTTTTAAAGTAATTTAATTATTATTGGAAAATAATTTAAACCTAAATATATGGATGCATACTATCAAACTAACCGACGAACTAAGAAAATTAAAATTTTTTCAAATGTAGTAGTGATTCGTACTTTCTGGAAAAAGAAGATTAAGAAGAGGCGTTAGAAAACTTCAAAGAAAACCATTTTGTTCGTTGCTCATTTGACATTTTCTTCTTTCACCATTTTATGTTTAGAATCTAAAATCTAAACAATAAATTTTTGACTTATCGAATGCTAAAGTAAGAGGAAAATATGCTTTAGGCCCATAAAATGTTTGCAGAGAAATGAAATAAACATGTGAAAAGTAAAGAATAACAACCATCTTAATATGTCCATATTCAATCTAAAACAATACCATATACTTAACGAAAATAAAAGGGAAACTAACTATACCACCTGTGTTTTTTGTGTAAAAAATAATGTTAATAATCAATTTATAAAGTGTGATGGTCACATGGCTTTCAAAAAGTGTTTTACAATCTATTTTTGCAGAAAAATTGGTTAAAGCCTCACTCCTACTTGAAATGGTATTTCAGATACTTTTTTGAGAACCTAAAAATAGAGAAAAAGGTTAGAATCTTAGGGGAATTGGTATGGTATTGGCCAAAAGTACTCTGACACTCAAGTTAGTAATCAGGTCTTGAAGATAATAAAAGAGCAGAGTTTTTGTAAGGCTAGAGAGTTGCTTACCTGAGATGGGTGTCTTAGGGGGTATTTATAAGGAAATGATGAGGTGTTTCTTGCCCTCCACGTTTCACCATTCCACCTGCTTATAACTACTAAAAGGATGTTGGAGCATGGGTTATTGGAGCTCCTCGTGAGTAAATGGGAGTGCTTTGTGGGATATGGGAGTTACTTTCTCCACGGCATCCTATAATATAGCATGGATAAGTGTGTATTATGGTTTGCAGAAAGTTTTATCGAATTTTAGGTACTCGAGTTTTGATGATCCTTGACCAATTTTATAAACACCTGTCTTCAGCTTAGAGACTAGACCTTTGTAAATGGGTTTAACTAAAAAACCTATAACATTTGCGACCCATCTATGTAATTTTTATTTTAAAGTTATATAGCTAAAATAGAAAGTTTGAATTTTGGTAGGATTTGAATTCTATGGAAACCCTAATATAAGAATCTTTATCCCTTCTTCATTTTGATCAAATTCCATTTTTCTAAGCTTTGAAAAGATTTCTCAAGCTCCAGTCTAGAAGATTCAGTGAAGAAAAGATATGAATGATTCTTCCTTCTTTTATTTCTAGTTCTTAATATTGCATGTAAGATATTTAGACTAAAAGAAATTGTTAAACCTATAGAAAATACGCAATTTTAGAACTATACATCTACATTTTAGCAATGTAGATTTATAAAATTTTCATGAAAGCATATGATAGAGGTACTGACAACCCTTAGGACATTAAGCATAGCTATAGTCGATCGAGGCTAGTTGTGCCCAAGGTTGTGTGCAGCCTAAGTTGTGTGCTTAAAACTATGCACGCCCAAAGCTATGCTCCTAAGACAATCCATACCGGGGCTGAACACCCCTGGGTGATAAGACCCACACCAATCCTGGGCGCTCCTAGATCGCCTATATTGGGTGTTGAGTGTTCACTATCGGCACTAAGGCCTAGCCCATGCTGGGCATTGAGGTCATGCCCCTGGGAGCTATAGCCATTGCCCTAGGCCCTGTGGCCACGCCCATGTTGGGCACTGGCCACGCAACCTTCGCAATGTTGCCTGAGCCTTCACCACTGGCTACTATGGTTGTGCCCTGCTAAGTGGTGTGGCCCACACCCATGTTGGGTGCTGAAGCCAAGCTTATGCTGGTTGTTAACCCCGTGCTTTACTGGGTGTTGTGGCCCTCACCTTAGGCATTGAGGTCGCGCCTATGCTGGACATTAAGGCCCACGCTAAAGCTATACCCTTGGGTGTTGTGGCCCAAGCCTTAGACGTTGAGGCCCGTGCCTTGGGTGCTAAAGCTTGGCGCTAGGGTCATACCCCTCTATACACTAGTTTGTCTCAGTTATGTTAGGATTTAATTATTTTTGTTGTCAACATGATTTTGGAAAGTGTTGGTGTACTAGAAAGCTTTGTCAGTTTTGTCCTTTTTCATTTTCCTTTAAGTTCCTTCTAGTTATACTAGCACTTCCTACTTTTACAGGCATGTCTAATAGTTCATCCAATGACAAAAAAGTCTATGAGTATGGGAGTGCTAGTGCTGAGTACTCTGATGATACCAATGATAGTGAGGATGGTTGCTCCCAAAACATAAGGAGTGATCCTTAAGGTATTGAGGGCTTTGCTATTACCAATATCAAGCCTTCTATCAAGACTACAGAGCGACTAAGGTGATTTTTACTTCCCTTCAGTTTGGACCTAGTGTTGTCTTACAAGTGGCTACAAGAGATTATTACCTTAGCAGACCTAAGGCTAGGGAAACAATCTTTTATACTGCTTTCTTGGAGTATGGGTTGTGTCTTCCATTTCTTATGTTTCAAGAGATTCTTCACAGGTGGGGACTGGCATCTGGGCAGCCAACCCCTAATTCATGGAGATCCCTGGTATGTTGTTACATTCTATGGAAGAAGTTAGTGATGACCTTGATAGCCAAGAAGTTCATGTATATTTATCATTTGACAAAAGATCCTAAGAGGTGTAGATTAAAACCAGCAGGTGGTACTAAGTTTCCTCAAGGAAAAGAAAAAATATCATTGTTTAGCACCATAATTTCAACAAAGTTGGAGGGTAGAAGAGTAAATGGATTTTTGTAATAAGGAATTGGGAAGCTCCTTCTGATGAGCCTCATTCATTTCCAATTCCTACACAATATAGCATATGCATTTTTTCTCTTCCTTTTTTTTGACTAACCTCCCTATCCTATAGATAATTTGCGTTTCAAAGAGGTGAGCTCTCGGTTACACAACTACATTGAATTTGTTGTTGATAGGAGCTACAAAAACCTATTATTTCTGAGAAGTTCACCATATATTTTTTTCGTGAGACCTTGATTGGTGAAGGTTAGTACACTCCATTTTCTTATTTTCTTCTTTTGAAGCAGTGTACATTGGCATACTGAGCTAACCTTCTTGACTCATGCAGGAAATTCAACTTAGCCTACCATGACTATAGAAGGAATGAAGTAGAAAATTGGCGAGTTAAGGAAGAGTGGGGAAAAAAAGAAGAGGGGGAACGATAGATCAAAAGGCTCTCAGAGCAAGAGAAACTTGTCATCAAAATTGCCCTTACCTCCTTTGACCCTATCATCACTTCCTTCAATCCTTCAACCCTACTGTGGTCAACTTTGGTACCTTTAGGCCTATACTAGGTTCTTTCCCTACTTAGCTACTAGACTCCTCACCGTTCAAGTTCCTCCATTAGGCGCCTACGATTCTCCCTTTGTTACCCGCTAGGTTCCGGTTCACCTACTCCCATTCATTTAGACTTCGAGAGTTCCTTTTCCTCCATCCCAATGTCGGTACCCGAGCCATCATAATTTGTTAAATATTTGACGAAAATACTTTTCTCGCAACAATTAATAAGATGTAGGTCATTTCTTCAAACTTGCAAGCTTCACTACTTGCTATCTTTGGGGTGAAGGCAAAATCAATCATTATTATATTTTATTATTATTATTTTTAATACTCTCACTCTTGTTTTTCTTTTTTGGATGGGATATATGACACTAAGGCAATAGGCCATTATGACATAGCTATGTTCAGAGGTTAACGACATGAAATGAGGAGTGATAGATTAAAGGGTGACTATAAGTGAGCTTGAGGAAAAGGCAAAGCTTATGGATACTAAAGTCAAAATTAAAGGAGAGATTATTCAGAAGTTATAGGATAGCCTATCCAAGTCGGCGAGGATCAAGGAGTTAGAGTCTAACACGATAGAGTAAAAAGAGATGAACAAAAAGAAAGTCAAGGAATTGGAGGACACTATGGTACAGCTAGAGGAGAAGAGTGCCAATGCCATTAAGAAGCTTGAGAGCTTGAAGTCTTCAACTGATGAAACTATTGAGACTAAGGTTGCACAACAACTAAACCTATGCCTTAGTCGATTAAGCATAAATATCCTAATCTTGACCTATCATAGGTGGATGAGGCCAATGCAAAGGGATGCAAGAGATACTAGTGGCACAAAGGGTGCGGTGTAGGAGACACTATAGCTGAGTAGTGATTTCTATAGAGTTTTCGACTCCATTTGTTACATCCTAGAGTTTATCGAACTCCATACTTTGGTAGTCACTTTTGTATTGGACTCCATTTATTATGTTATAGAGTTTATCGAACTCCATGTTTTTGCTTTGAGATTTTGTGATCTACTTTTATTTTTGTTTAGTTTATATTGTTGCAAATAGCTATTTCCCTAATGCTTTGGTGTATGTTACACCTAGTTGCTTATCCACATTTTATGGATAAGAAACTATGTTGTTGAAACAAAACTTCTTTTCATTTATCCGAAACTACAATCCTTGTGAGTGTAACAATTTACTATGAAAGTAAGAGTACTCACTTTAGGGAAATAAAATAGAAAGTATAATGCACTCAGTATCCTAGACTATTTACATAGTAGGCATAAGTTTCATTGATAATATTTGCGCATGTGTTTTACGTTCCATGGGTGAGGCAGAGATCGACCACCCATATCTTTTAGTTGATAAGTTCCTAAATGAAGGATTCTGGTCATCTTATAAGGTCCTTCCCAGTTGTCGCCTAGGCAGTTAGCTCCGGCTTTCTTTGTATTGATCATTACTTTTTGGAGGACCAAGTCATCGATCTGAAAGTGTTGGTACATCACTCTGGAGTTGAAGTTTTTTATCACCTTTTGCTGGTATACAACAACTATTACTTCTATACTATTCTCCAACTCTTCGATCAAATTTAAGCCTACTTTTAGATTTTCATTGATAATGATTTTGTTTATGGCTTCCTCCTATCCATTAGCATGTGGATGCGCTAGTGAGGATAATGCATTTTTAATTCCAAGAGTTGAATAGAACTCTCAAAATTTTGTGTGATCCAATTGTCTGCCATTATCTATTATTATGGTGTGGAGGATGCCAAACCTGCAAATAATAAATCTCCATATGAAAATAGTAATTTTATATTCTATGATAGTTGTCAGTGGTTCTTCTTCTACCCATTTGGTAAAGTAATCAATTGCTACAATAGCAAATTTGAGCCCTCCTTTCCCTGCAGGTAGTGGCTCTATGATATTGACCCCCACTGAGTAAAGTGTCATGGACTTATTATAGTAGTAAGCTCCACCGAAGGCTAGTGTAGGAGAAGAAGAAACACTGGCACTTGTCAAATCTTTTAACAAACTACATGGCATCGTTATGTATGGTGGGTCAGTAATATCTTTGTCTCATCATCTTACATGCCGCATTCTTCCACCGAGTGGTTTCCATAGATGCCTTTATAAATCTCTCTTATCACATAATTTGCTTCCTCATCGAAGGCATCTCAAGTAGGGTTGAACCCTTTTCATAAGTACTCCATCAAGTTAGGTGTATAGTGCAAATTTGCACCTTATTTATTGTTTTGTTTCCTTTTTTGCTTCTAGCTTATGCTCTTGGAGCTCCCCATTTTTCAAATGTCTTATAATTAGAATCATCCATAAGTCAGCAGTGCTGAGTGAATATGATCCCTTTCCTTTTGTCAGGATGCTTGGTTGAGGTAGAAACTCAACCCAAATAGTTCTACCGAAATTGGTTCTAGGTGCTGAAGCTAAGAAGGCCAAAGAATCGCATTTGTATTTGTAAACCTTGGTATATGGATGATGCAGATTCTTCAAAATTTTGGAGGATCGCTTTTAGAATAAATAGGTTGCCTTCTTCTCTTCCTTGGTTTGATATGTAGAGGTTACTTGATTCACAACTAATTGTGAGTCACTATAAACAACCACCTTCAGCGCTTTCAGCACTGTCGCCAACCTTAGCCCTACTAGCAAGGCTTCATATTCAGCTTCATTGTTTAAGGCAAAGAAGCCAAAACAAAGAGCATATTCAATACTCATTTACTCGATGTAGTGAGAACCAGTCCTACTCAGTTCTTTAGGTATTAGAGGACCCATCGACGTAGAGAATCTAGGTTCTAATAAAAGGAGAGGGATCGAAGATTATCATCAAGGTACGTAACAATTTTTGTACTAGTGAACTTGATAATGAAATCCCAACACTTGTCCTTTGATGGCAATCCTAAGCGTATCGATGTCGAACTCTAATCTCAATCACCCCTTTAATAAGTCTCCTAGATGGATTTGGCTTGCTAAGCACTGCCTTAATGGTTGATTTGTAGGTACTATTATTACATGCATGGAAATAGGGTCTTAGATTTCTACAAGAAACTAACAAGGCTACGGTAACTTCTCAAGATCCGGATATTGAGTTTTTCTATCCACCATGGCACGCTAACATAGTAGATGGGGTGCTCCACTCCATCTTTTCTCTCACCACCATTCACTTACTATAGTATTCAAGGCGCTAGATACAAGATTAGGTCTTCACCGATTAGGGCCTTAGAATGAAAGGGAGGTAGTCTTTAAGCTGCTGAAATGCCAGCTCACATATTTAATATACTGAAATCAATTCCCTTTGTATAGCACCTTGAAGAATGGGAGGCATTTGTATGTTGCCCTAGAGATGAACTATTGAGTGTTGTAACTCTTCCAATAAGTTTCTGCACATCATTTATGCTTCAAGGGGAGCTCATTTCCATGCAAGTTTTAATTTTGTCTAGGCTAGCCTTTATTCCTTTTTGGTTAACCATAAATGAAAGAACTTTCCATAAACTATTCCAAATGCGCATTTCTTAGGTTTGAGCTTTATTCAATACTTTTACAGTTTTTCGAAGGTTTCCTCTAAGTCAGCTGTGTAATCCATTGCTGCTCTACTCTTCATGACCATATCATCTATGTAAACTTTCATTGTCTTCCTAATTTGGTCTATGAACATCCTATTCACAAAGTGTTGGTATGTTGCTCCTACATTCTTGAGCCCAAAAGGCATCACAGTATAAAAATATAGCCCTCTGTTGGTAATGAAGGTTGTTTTCAGTTGATCTGGTTCATGCATTCGGATCTAATTGTAGCCGAAATATGCATTCATGAAATTCAGTAACTCATGTCCGCAGAGGAATCAACAAGCTAATCAATTAGTGGCAAAGGAAAATAATCCTTTAGGAATGCTCTATTGAGGTCTGGAAAATAAATACAGACTTTTCAATCTCCATTTGCTTTCTTTATGAGTATCACATTTGTCAACCACTTGGGGTAGTTTAATAGCTGTATAAATCCAACCTTGAGGAGTTTCTAGACTTCCTCCTCAGTTGTAACATATCTTTCTTCATTGAAGGTCCTTATCTTCTGAAAAACAAGCTTAAAGATTAAGTCAACATTAAGCCGGTATACAATGATGTTTGGATCAATACATAGCATATCCTTGTGACACCATGGAAAGACATCCATAATGTTCCTCATGTATTCAAGAAGTACAACTCTCACATCTGGGGTAAGTGAGGTGCCAATCTGAAGCACCTTATTTTAGTTCTCAAAAGACAAAACCAACTTCTTGAGTTCTTCTATAGGTTCAGCTCTAGAATGTGTTTTTTTGTCTCTAATTCCTTGTTCAGCTCCTGAATCTTGCTCAGGGCCCTAAGTTGGGGGTCCTTAAGAACCAGCTCCGAGGGCCTTGACTGTATCTCTGCTTTATCATCAATTTCCATGATTTTGTCTTTCCTTTTGAGTGCATTGATGTAGCATTTTCTTACCTCATGTTGATCTCGTCTCGAACTACATATTTTCCTTTCTTTATTGGAAACTTCATTGCCAAGTGGTAAGTAGAAGTGACCGCTCTTAAATTGTTTAGGGAAGATCTCTTTACAATCATATTATATACAGAAAGGTAGTTAATAACTAAAAAATTTACCATAACAGTAGATTGTGCTGGTATAGCTCTTACAGTTACTGGGAGGGTGATGCTACCTTCCGATATAACTCTTTCTCCAGCAAATCCAAATAGAAAGGTTTGTGTGTAGTAGAGCCTCTCCTTCCCAAAGCCCATTTGCTTGAAAGCATCCCAGTAGAGAATGTCTACAGAACTCCCATTATCCACCAGAATCCATCTAACCACGCAGTTGACCAGAATCATAGTCACCACTAGTACATCATCATGTGGATGATGCACTCCTCTTGAATCTGCATCTATGAATGCTATAGAGTTAGCTTTTACCTATTTTGTTAAGTGCTGAGTCAGATTCACCTCATGATACTCGAGTGGTAGGTACCTTACTGCCTGAAAATGGGCTTTTAGCTCCCTATTGGAGCTTTTGATGTCATCTCCAATTATTGTATGAATTTCAGTGGGAGGCCTCCTTTCATGATTTTCTTGTTCGATTATCAATGTGGACTTAAGGTCTTCCTCTCACCGTTGGTCCCTATGCCTTTATTCTCCCACTATGACAGAAGCCCTTACAAATTAGAGCCTTAATCTCATCATTCATGGCCATGTAATCCTCAATGTTGTGACCATGATCCTTATGAAAGTGACAGTACTTGCGTTTGTCCTTTTTTCCCATGGGGTCTTGATTCTTACTAGCCATTTCAGTAGGTTATCATCATGGATTTGAATAAAACCTGATTAGGTGAAGTAGTCAAAAGGGTATAATCTGGAAGCGTCTTAAAGCTCTAGGAGGTTTCACAATGCCACCGGAATCACCCTTACTCCTTTTGTGCTCAATAGGTTGGTGGTCTGACTCTTCTTTCTCATTTCATCACGCCTTAAGCTTATCAATGCCTCATCATTTATATATTTCTGGGCACAACACATCAACTATTGGAAGTCCTTAGGATCATTTTTTCCAAGTGACCATAATAGTTTGCTTGGTTTTAGACCGCCATCATGATCGAATCGGTCATTACTACAACCATCTATGCGGAGAGCTTCCTTGTTAAAACTTGTGATATAATCCTTTAAGGTTTCATCTCTTTCTGCTTGATAGTAAAGAGATCGACTTTGGTATCTTTACTAACTTTGGAGCTTTGAAGTGAGCCACAAAAACTAGACTTAATTGGAAAAAGAAGATATAGAACTGGCGAGAAGCGGTTTGTGTAAGCAAAAACGTTTGTATATGGTTGACCCTGCTGAACCATGTAGTTCCATCCAGGTACGGTAACTCTCTAGATGCTCAATTAGATCTCCACTCCCATCATAGGGTGGAAACTGCAGCAAGATGAATTTGGGAGGGAGAAGGGCTTGTTGAATCTTCTTAGTGAATGGTGACTCCACTTCATCCAAATCTATCAAGTTCTTGGACAAGCCAATAGGTTGGATGTCAGAATGTTGCTTCTTTAGCTACTAGATTTCTTCCTTCACCCTTTTTAAGGGTGCTTCCCTCTCCCATAGGGTCTAAGGACTTCTCCCTAACTTCATTCATTGTTTCCTCATGGATGGTACAAATTGCTACACATTTGGTGTCTTAGCATAAATCTTTTCCTACCTGTAAACCATCTTGATCTTTCCGATTATTTCCTCCTTCATATCTGGAAGCACTTAAAGGGACCATTCCATCCTGATGTCATTATGTGAACCAGCTTGGCCATTATGAGCAAGCTGGTGGCACTATGCACATCTACCCCAAAAGGTCTCTACAAAGGATCTTGTACTTTTTGGTTAAGCATCTAAATAATATCTTAAGGAAGTTACCTAAGAACTTGCTCTCAACATTTTATGTAAGATTCCTCACAATGTTCTCTAGGTTTGCAAGACATGATACTATAGGTGTTCTAGTATAGTATCCACATAATATGTTGTATGTCAAGGTTACAGGATGGGAATGCTGAGACCCATGAAGAAGTGATTTATCCCCCCATCTGGGTGCTGAAGAAGCTTCAAATTCGGATACCATTGCTTGTGTGTTGAAACATAGAAACTGTATGTTCCCATAGACAGTGCCAAATATTTTTGCTTAAAAAGTGGTTAAAGCCTTACTCCTGCTTGAAAGGGTATTTCGGGTACTTTTTTGGAAACCTAAAAATAGAGAAAAAGGTTACAACCTTGGGGGCACTGGTTTGGTACTGGCCAAAGGCACTCCAACGCTTAAGTCAATAATTAGGCATTGAAGATAATAAAATAACAAAGTTTTTGTAAAGATAGAGAGTTGTTTACTTGACCTAGGTGTCTTTGGACTATTTATAGAGAAATGGTAAGGTGTTTCTTGCCCTCTATGTTTCACCATTCCACCTGCTTATAACTACTAAAAGATGTGGGAGTGTGGGTTATTAGAGCTCCTCATGAGCAGATGTGAGTGTTTTGTGGGATGTGGGAATTACTTTCTCCACTGCATTCTATAATTTAGCATAGTAAATGAGTGCGCATTATAGTTTACAGAAGGTCTTATCGAGTTCTAGGTACTTGGGTTTTGAGAAGCTCAGGCCTGTTTCGTAAGACACTTGTATTGTGCTTAGAGACTGAGCCTTTATAAATGGGCTTAAGTAAAAAATCTTATAATAGCATCTACTAATTTGTGAAGCAAGAAACTAAAAAATGCAAAGCAACAAAGAGCTCCAACCTAGTTAAAAATTGTGAAGTAGGAATTGAAATTTCATTATTTAGTTTCAATAAGAAATCAAAATTTAGATTCCTAGTTACAATTGAAATTGCAATTTTGATTCTATTTTAAAATTAGGAATCGCAATTGTAAATATAGTTCAAAAAATAAGAATTGAAATTGCAATTCAACTTGAAAACTACTAATTGAAATTTTGATTCTTAAATTTCTACTATTTAAAACTCAGTTCACCATTGGAACATAGACCATGTCAAATTCTCCAATCAGACAATATTCAATTGCATCAAATAATTACAGAAAACAATCAGAATGGCTAAACCATATATAGATTTCTATTCCATAAACCTTACCAACATCCAGTATAAACAAAACAAATAGAAATCAATAGAAGACAAATCAAATCCATCAATCTAGACTAAATCAACAGTAAAGAAAACAAAATCAAACCAATAAATATATTTAACAAAATCAAACCAGTAAAAATATTTCACATATTAAACCAACAAAAAAAACCCCTAATTTCCAAAATCAAACCAATGAAGCACACAAATCTCACAAAACACACATCTCATAAACATCAAAAGCAATGCAACCATACAAAAAAATAAAATAACCTTTATTTGTATATGTAAGGAGAAGACCCGGCACCTAAGGGTGTGGCCTAGCAGAAAGAAAGTCGGTCATTCCATCACACTTGCTTACAATAGTTGTGATTCGAGTCTTGGTAAGCCCCGTTATTGTCCTAGGTGTACTCAACCTTACTTGAAGTGTCAGGTGAAAACAAGAGACATGGTGGTAATGGCTCAAACAAAGAAGAGAAAGTGGTTTCCGGTTGGTTAGCATCTCAATTTGATTTGCAACTTTTGATTTTCCTAAGTAGTCTACAATGCAACATACAAATGGTAGCAGGAGTTTTAGATTAAAAATTTCAATGTGGAGATATCAGAGTTTAATAGATTTCCAATTTGTGGAAACAATACATTAACCCATTATGGATCTAGGTGTTTTTCCAAATTATCCTATGATTATTTGTTTTTGTTTTAAGTTTTTCTCTTGAATTTATGTAAAAGTTTAATATTGTTAATTAGATTTCTCACTAAATTAAAAATGTAAATGAAAAAAGAAAAATATATCACAAAATGAGAAGACTACCTAAATAAATTAAAAACCATTTCAAATGGTTTTTTATTTGTGTTTCTATTTTATTTTTGTACTTACATTTATAACAAAATGAGAAGACTAACACACATTATTGAACTCTAATTGACATTTAAACTAAAACTACATACAATTCAAAAGAAACAACTAGAAACTAGAAATAAAAACATTGTCAAACTGGCCCATGGTATTTTACAAAAATATTTACTTCACGTATAAAAATATAATCCAAAATAGGATGATGCTTTTGTAATATAATTCAAATTAATATAATCATGGTCCACCTTTCTCTTATACTTAGGGGAAAATAATGCAATATATAGATTAAAATAGAATCAGAAATTGTGAACATTCAAAAGATATAGACAATTATGAAATCCTAGCAGTATTTATTTCACAGATGAATTGGGTACTTCTCCTATACATGGAAAAGAGCATGGTTTAGAAAATATCAAAAGCCTATTAGGGATAGTGCCCTAAAAGCATATTTATTGCATTTTTTGTTACTAAATAATAAATAAAATAAAAATTAATTTTCATATTCTTTTTGCTAATATTATTTGTAATACTTTATAGATATCATGAAAATTCCTTGATTATAAATGTGATCTTAAACTTAATATATAAGAGTTATATATATGAGGATTAAGTTTAAGGATAATAATCTAAATTAGTCAGTAATTAATAATTAAAGTTTTGAAATCTTTAATTTTACAAAAACTTACTAGTATGGTCCATTACCACTAAGAATGGAACGGTTTGATCCGGATTGTTAATGTAGTGATCTTTAATGGAGGTACTTTATATAATAAGATTATATAGGACTGGATCAGATAAATATTAATTCTCTTATAATATCCGTTAAGTATAGAGAATTTATATTTGACATTATGATGATCATATATAGAATAATCTTAATCCTAAGTATTTAATAGACTCCTATTTGTGATGTTATGGTTTTTTGATTTACTCGAAAAGCTTATTACTAATGATAAACTATACTATTGTATTTTGGAAACATAATGAAGTGAATAGCTGGGAATGATAGATACAAATATGGAATCCATTCCTTCTTAATAGAAGTTAGATAATAGTTCTCTTAAGTGACAATTTAGGTCTTGAACAATAAAGAGCTCAATTCATGATATGATTATAAATTTATTGTTCATTATAGAATTGTTGATACTTAAGGATAAAGATGTAATTAGAGAGGTTAACGGATTTTGGTTCTAACTCTAATTATGAACTAATTATGGAGGATTGATCTATATATAGTGATTATATCAAAGAACTGCTCAATATTTATTTTGGGTAAATTAATCTATAATTTAAAGAGTGCAGTTCCAATTTTTAGTGGAGTAATACTGGAATTAATAAATTAGATATATTAATTAAGAGTTTAATTAATTATCAAATTTATTGGAGTTTGAAATTATAGGTTCATCCCCTTGTCATCTCTATAAATACTTGTATTGAACATATGCAATGTGAATAATTAATTTAAAATTATTCAATTTTAGATTTATTATTATTATTTTTGTAATACAGAAACAAAATTATTTTTTCTAAATTATATATTTGTGTCATTACAAAATATTATAAATTAATTAAATGTGAATTAATTGAGTGATTAAATGATATCATTATTTAATTATGTTTAAAATATATGTGTATTATATATAGATATAATATATATCTATATATGTTATAATGTTGTTAACGTGTATTATATGGATATATATATATATAGTTAATGTGTTACCAATTGATATTTATATATATATATATATATATATTGATATATATAATTAATTATTAGATAATTAATTATATTTAAAAAAAAGAGTTATTTTTTGTTTGGGAAACCTAATAACTCTAAGTTTTTAAAAAGGACGTTATGTGAGACAGAAACTCTAAGAGAGTTTTTTGACAAAAAAAAAATTAATACGCTCTATCTCATGTGTTGAGAAAACAAAGCGTATTCAGAAAATAATATCATTCCTAAAGACGTTCACTCATCTGTTCATTTGGTAGGAGGCTTGATCAGGAAGATTGTGGTACCAGAAAGCTTGGGAGGCCAATCATGGTGTTCGTCTTAATCTCTTCTTTGGTAATTTTTCTTTTAACTAATAAAGATTAAATCCATATGCATCTATAATAGATCCTGGCTATAAAAGTGCTTTATAAAAATTTTAAAATTTCATTATGATTTCATTCCGCTGATTTGATCATTAAAACTAACAATTGGTATCAGTGGTTATAGATCTATATAGATTTAATGATTATGTTTTGTGAAAGTATAATTTATTCTATTGTATGTTTGAGTAGGCATATATGCATATGATATATGTTATTATTATTATTATTTTTAATTCATGTGATGAATGGTTGATTGAAATTTAATCGTTATTTTGGTTGGTTCCCTTGAATTAATTATTATTTTTTTAGATTAGAATTTATTATATAATTCTGTAAAATATAAGATTTTATTTGTAAATTATTGTAATTAATGGAGATCAAGTCGGAGACCATTTTTTCCACAAATACACGGACTGAAAGTAGCCAACTGACCAGCTTCTTCATGTGCACACGACCTAGACATCATGTGTGGGCCTATTGAGAATGCGGCCCACTTGCATGGCTTCCTGGTGCGACCCATGATTTCCTCGACCCAAGCTGTATCTTGCTGCTGCAACGAATGGTCATCCCCATATGATGGGGTTCAAATATGGCTTTGTTGGCCTGCTGCAATAGATGGCCCATTCCATATGATGAGATTAAGATGGGGTTTTTTTGAAAGTCGAGTGAGATTGTCAAGCAAGAGGACATGTGAGCCTAATTGTAGGCAAATTGAATTAATAAGTGATGACAGTTATGAAGAAGATATGCCCATGTGATGATGACATTAAGATTACAAGTGAGGGCCCACGTGATGATGACATGAGCAATTTACTAAGTGCCCGAGTGATGTCTTCTTTTAACTTTTGTAATTATTTATTTATTTATTTATTTTTAATTATTCTTTTTTATAAGTGGGTTTGTAAATTATATAAATATCCAAGGGACCGGTCAAATTTCAATTGTGTTTTATTTTATGGCTGTTAAATAATAATTGCTTATCATACATATAACATGTCATTTAGTTTAAGCAATGCCTACTCATAATGATATAATATGACATGCATACATATATATAATTGGCATTTATTTTTTCTAATATTGTATTAGAAAAGAGGATAAAAATAGTTTTGAAATAATTTAATTGGATTAAATTTAAAGGATGATTTGTGGATAAAATTTTAAAAGTTAAAATTATTATTACACCCTTCTTATTGATTTTATATATATTTTTTAAAGAGTTTAAAAATAGGTAGTCATATATAATTATCTTTAATCAATTAATAAAATTAGATTTTATTAATATAGCTTATCTTATTAATTAAATTGTTTAATTAATTAAGATTAGTAAAATATGATATTTTTAAAAAATAATGAGTGAGAGAAGGTTATATGACAATATGACCTATAGTCTCCACCACTAGTACAACACTGTTCAATTTAAATAGCGCTTCGAGATGCTTTGATTCGTCCTTCCTACGGAAAGTGTTTATTTAGATTGTAACAAGGTTGACTTCTAAGAGATAGGAAATCTAGATGGATTTCAATTTTTGATCTTCCCTATGGAGGCAACTATTGGATTAAATCTATAGAATCCGAAGTGGTGGGTTACACTCAAGAAGATATATTTAATAAGTTAATTGTATCTTGACTAAATAATGAAGGTAATTAATAAGTATAAACATATGAGATATTTTGTTTGACATTTATTTATTGAGAAAGTCTCTATTCAAAGTAAGTACCATGACCTACCCTACGGAGGCATGTTACTTGGAACTTGAATAATCTTGGTATTATAATTTTGCATCATGCATCATGTTTACTATACTAAATTTTTGATATGATATTTATGCAATACTTTTATTTATTTCAGCAAAATGATCAATCCTATCATCTTTATACTTGCAACTGAAAAATTAACCGGCGATAATTTTGTCAAGTGGAAAATTAATATGAATATCATACTACTCTGTGACAACTATAAATTTGTCCTCACAGAGAATTGTCCTCCACTACCTGCTGTCAATACAACTCGAACTGTTTGAGAAATATATGATCGCTGGATCGAAGCCAACAATAAGGCTCGATGCTATCTGCTAGCTGGCATGTCTGACGTGCTAAGAACTAAACATGAGAATATGGAGACTGCACATGAGATGATGGAGTCTTTACAGCAAATGTTTGGGTGACCTTCTGATCAACAACGTCATGAGGCTATAAAGGCTGTAATGAATACTAAGATGAGAAGTGGTATTTCAGTCCGAGAGCATGTAATTAAAATGGTTAATTACATCAATGACGCTGAAACTAATTGAGCAGTTATCGATGAAGGCACTCAAGTGGGAATGATTTTGGAAATCCTATCCCATAATTTTCTCCAGTTTAAAAGCAACTATTTTATGAATAAGTTACAATACAATATGACTCAGTTGTTGAATAAACTTCAAAATTTTGAATCCTTATTGAAAGAGAAAAAGCCTGAAGCAAATGTTGCTGAAGCAAATATTTTGAAGGGTCAATCCTCTCGTAAGAGTTATAAGAGGAAAAACAAAACTGGAGGAAAAGGCAATTCAGCAGGTGGAGGCAAGTTCAAAAAGAAAAAGAACAATAACACCAAAGACAACACCAAGAAACCAAAAGGGAAATGTTTCCATTGCGGTATAGAAGGGCATTGGAAGAGAAACTGTAAAAAGTATCTCGAGGAGCTCAAGCAAAAGAAAGGTAAATTTGATTTACTTGTTTTAGAAGCTTGTCTAGTTGAAGATGATTTGTCACCCTGGATAGTTGATTCAAGAGTGACTAACTATGTTTGTTCTTCATTATAGATGCTTCGTTCTTTTGAAGAGCTTGCCGACGGAAAGTTCATGATGAGGATGGGTAATGATTTAGTGGTGTCGGCTAAAGCAGTAGGAGAAGTTAGACTTCAGTTTAGGAATAATAAATTTCTTGTTTTGAACAATGTTTATTTAATTCTAGGATTTCGTAGAAATTTGATTTATGTTTCTATTTTATTTGAACAATTGTTTCAAATCAATTTTAATGGTAATTCAGTTATTATTTCCAAAAATGGTTTGGATATTTGGATTATGGTCTTTATATAATAAAACCAAAACATGATTCACTGCTTAACACTGAAATGTTTAAAATTGAACAACCGAAAAATAAAAAGCAAAAGATTAAAATTTCTTATGACAATGAAACATACCTCTGGCATCTTAGACTAGGTCATATTAACCTAAACAGGATAGAAAGACTGGTTAAGGATGGTCCTTTAAGAGAACTAAATATTGGTACTCTACTGGTTTGTGAATCTTATCTGGAAGGTAAAATGACTAAAAGACCTTTTAAAGCAAAATGTCAAAGAGCCAAAGAACCACTTGAGCTAATACATTCAGATGTATGCGGTCCTATGAATGTACAAGTAAGAGGTGGCTATGAATATTTTGTCACATTTATTGACGATTATTCAAGGCATGGTTATGTATACCTAATGCAAAGGAAATCTAAGACTTTTAGAAAGTTCAAAGAATTTCTTGCTAAAGTTGAAAAACAATTAGGTAAAGTGGTGAAAACTCTTCGACCAGATCGAGGAGGTGAATATCTTGATAATGAGTTCAAGGATTTTCTAGTTGAGCATGGTATCTTGTCCCAGCTCACATCACATGGCACACCACAACAAAATGGTGTTGCAGAACGGAAAAATCGAACGCTATTAGACATGATGAGATCAATGTTTAGTTATTCTTCATTACCTACTTCTTTCTGGGGATATGCACTTCAAACTGCAGTATATATATTGAATGTAGTTCCATCTAAGTCTATTCCTAAAATACCCTTAGAGTTGTGGAACGGGCGTAAACCTAGTTTGCGTCACATTCACATATGGGGGTGTCCAGCATATGTATTGAAAGGATAGACTGGAAAATTGGAACCACATTCAAAACTATGCCTATTTGTAGGTTATCCGAAGGGAACAAGAGGAGATTTATTTTATAGTCCTCAAAGAAAAAAATGTGTTTGTATCGACAGATGCTACTTTTTGAAAATGATTACATGACAGATTATAAATCTTGAAGTAAAGTTGTTATGGAGGAGTTACTTTCCGATGAGATCAGACCACATCCAACAACTATTGTTGAAAGACAAAATGAGAAGATCACATTTGTTGTACAGGATGCATTACCTTCTTGTCGTAGTGGGAGGGTCATTAAACTACCTACTCGCTACAATGAAGATGGAATGACACTGGTTGCTGTTACAGAAAGATGGCTAGAGGCTATGAACCTTGAAATGAAGTCCATGTACTCTAATTCAGTATGGGAATTAGTAGATCTACTTGATGAGGTTAGACCTATAGGGTGCAAATGGATTTGCAAAAGGAAAAGAGGAGTAAATGGGAAAGTAGAGACTTTTAAAGTTAGGCTAGTAGCAAAAGGTTACACCCAAAAGGAAGGAGTCGACTATGAAGAGACTTTTTCACCTATAGCCATGCTTAAATCCATTCGGATACACTTGTCCATTACAGCATGTCTCGATTATGAGATCTATCAAATGAACGTCAAGACAGTTTTTTTAAACGGCTATCTTGAAGAAAGCATCTATATGGTGCAACCAAAAGGTTTTATAGCTAAAGGGTAAGAGTAAAAAGTTTGCAAGCTAAATAAGTCCATATACGGATTAAAGCAAGCCTTTAGGTCATGGAATATAAGATTTGATGAAGCCATCAAATCTTATGGTTTTGATCAAAATGTTGATGAGCTTTGTGTGTACAAATACATCAAGGATAAGAAGGTGGTCTTCATAGTTCTTTATGTTGATGATATTCTTTTATTGGGAATAATGTAGAATTATTATCAGATGTAAAGAAATGGCTAGCTAACCAATTCCAAATGAAAGATTTGGGAGAGGCAAGTTATGTTCTTGGGATACAAATTATTCGAGATCGCACGTACATACTATTAGCGCTATCTCAAGCATCATATATTGATAAGGTATTAATAAGATTTGCGATGCAAAACTTCAAGAAAGGTAATTTACCTTCACGTCAAGGAGTTTTTTTTTTTAAAGAGCAGTGTCCAAAAACACCTCAAAAGGAAGAAAATATGAGCCAAGTACCCTTTGTGTTAGCAGTTGGAAGCCTAATGTATGTCATATTGTGTACAAGGCCAGACATCTGTTATGCAGTGGGTATAGTTAGTCGTTTCCAATCAAACCCAGGATATGATCATTGGGTTGCTGTTAAATTTATTCTCAAATATCTTAGGAGAATGAGAAACTATATGTTTGTCTACTCAAGTAAGGATTTGATCCCTATTGGGTACACAGATTCTGATTTTCAATCAGACAAGGATACATGCAAGTCCACTTCTGGGTCTGTATTCACTTTTGATGGTGGAGCCATAGTTTAGCAAAGTACAAAGCAAGCGTGTACTACTGATTCTACTATGGAAGCCAAATATGTAGCTGCTTATGACGTTGCTAAAGAAGGTGTTTGGCTTCATAAGTTTCTAACGGATCGGGAAGTAGTTTTGAATATAGATAAACCACTTACGTTTTGTGACAACAATAGAGCTGTGGCGAATTCAAAGGGACCAAGAAGTCACAAGTGAGGAAAGCATATAGAACACAAGTATCATGTGATTAGAGAGATCGTGCATAGCGATGTTTCAGTTTTAAAGATTGCATCAGAAAACAACCTTTTTGACCTGTTTACTAAGACGCTGCCTGCAAAAAGTTTTGAGGGTCGTTTAGAAGGTTTAGAATTGAGGAATATGTCTCCTTTGCTTTAGGGCAAATTAGAGATTATATTGAGGATAGTGCCCTAAAAGTATATTTATTGTATTTTTTTTATTATTAAATAATAAATAAAATAGAAATTAATAGAAGTTAAATAATAGTTTTCTTAAGTGACAATTCAGATTTTGAACAATAGCGTTCAATTCATGATATGATTATAAATTTATTGTTCATTATAAAATTGTTGGTACTTAAGGATAAAGATTTTATTAGAGAGGTTAACAGATTTTGATCCTAACTTTAATTATGAACTAAATATGGAGGATTTATTGTGATTATATCAATGAACTGTTCAATATTTATTTTGAGTAAATTAATATATAATTTTAAAAGTGCAGTTTCAATTTTTAGTGGAGTAATACTGGAATTAATAAATTAGATATATTAATAAAATAGTTTAATTAATTATCAAATTTATTAGAGTTTGAAATTATAGATCCATAGGTCTCCTTATCATTTGTATAAATATTTATATTGAACATATGAAATGTAAATAATTAATTTAAAATTATTAAATTTAAAATTTATTATTATTATTTTTGTAATACAGAAACAAAATTGTTTTTTTCTAAATTACATATTTGTGTCATTATAAAATATTGTAAATTAACTAATTGCGAATTAGTTGAGTTATTAAATAATATAATTATTTAATTATGTTTAAAATGTATGTGTATTATATATAAATATAATATATATATATATATATATATATGTTATAAATGGTTATAACATATATATATAGTTAACGTGTTACCAATTAATATTTATATATATATTTAGATATATATAATTAATTATTAAATAATTAATTAGAATTTTAAAAAATAAAGTTATTTTTTATTTGAAAAACCTAATAATTTTAAGTTTTTTTAAAAAAATATTCTATGCGACAAAAATCCTAAAAGAGTTTTTTAACACAAAAAAAAAATTAATACGCTCTATCTTATGTGTTGAGAAAACAGAAAATATTTAGAAAATAATATCATTCCTAAAGATGTCCACTCGTCTATTTATTTGGTAGAAGGTTTGACCAGAAAGATCATGATATCAAAAAGCTTGGGAGGCAAATTGTGGTGTTCGTCTTAATTTATTTTTTAATAATTTTTTTTTAACTATTAAAGATTAAATCTATATGCATCTATAATAAATCCTGACTATAAAAATGTTTTATAAAAAATTTTAAAATTGCATTATGGTTACATTCCACTGATTTGATCATTAACACCAACAAAGCCAAGGTTTCTGCATAATCTGCCGTGACTGGAATGTTTAGTGATTGCCGTATCTCCGTGCTTGAACTGCATAGAAATGGATTACATGCCCTGTCCAATTTTAGTTGGAATCTGATAACCACAACAAAAGTTAAAAACAGTTAAGAAAAAAAAATGAAAAAGAAAAAGAAATAGGAGATGAGGGCTCATGCCGAAATGAAAAACATATGGACATAGCATATTTTAAGATCTTATTGATAAATATGCATCCAATCTTACAGCAAAAAAATCTCAAGACTAAATATTTACCATCCCGCCCATTAAAATATTTTTCATAAAATATTTTTTTAGAAGTCACTTGTAAATTATCATCACCAGCCTATGCATGCCGTTCTGTATGTGTTGTATTTGCACACTTTATTTGAACTTGTATTTTGAAGGCAAACGGGCATTGTATTTGTAGCTAGGGCTTTAAGGTGTTTTTAACAGTAAATATATATAATGAACCTATCGCAAACAAGGACCCAACTACTAATGGTAACAATCTAATTCCAGCCAACCATTCAGACAATTCAATCATTTAATGAATAACCTTTCTTAAAAAACACAAACAACAAACATTGAGTACCGCATCTTAAAGCTAAGTTGCAGTCTCACTCGTCAAACTAATATGAAGTAATGAATACATGAAAAGACTCCTGGCTCTAGCATTTCTCCAGATTTGTTTTAGAGGATAGCATTGGCGAAAACATACAAATAAAAGTGTAAATATACTACAAGCGAGTTCAGGAAATTACTTGACCAGCACTACCTGCTTTTCACCATCAGATTCCAACACTGACGCGAGGTCATATTAAAAAATTCTGACATCACACAGCTTTTTTCCGGCTTCATCGGCAAAAGTGACATTTTTCCTCACTTTCTTAGCAGCACCTTTGGGAGCAACAGAACCTGTCTCAGTTAATTTCTGCAATGGATCAGCGAAAAGTAAGGAAATAGAATACAAGTTCTGGAATCAATGGCCATAGTAAGGCTAAAAGACTATGCCAACAAACAAACCATGATTTTACAAAAACGGCTGCAGTCCCTTGCCATCATAGAAATCCATCTCTGAGCTGACTGTTCGGCCCTCTTTACATTCTTAATGGCCATTCTCACCTGCAGATGTATGCCAGTATAAATATAAATGCTTATTTAGATAAAAGACCATGTAGAACCATGCATGCACATGGAGTCAAACTTTTTGCAAATTTGTGCAAATAAAGGTTGCACTGTGATATATCTTAAGGCAGCAGCACATAAACATACCTTGCTTGCATCATATTTCAAGGATGTAGCTGGATAAGCTTCCTCAAACCACAACCTTTCTTCTGCAATTTCCTTCATGGTCTTTAACTCATTTCTCAGTTTTGCTGCAAGACATTCAATGTCCTGCATCTGGCGTTCTGAGAATGCGATGGCACTTTGTGAACACCATTCGATAGAGGCGCACTCAGTGCTAACATGTGGTTCTGCAGGCAAAATATTGGGAACCTTGGGAATGCCTTCAGGATGGGAGTCTCTCTTCTCATCCTTTGTTTTTTTCATGACAATATGCTTCGGTTTAATAGAGTATCTAATTCTCCTGAACCGATCAGGCCCTTCAGTTCTGTGGATTTTAGTTTTATTCTGAGTCTCTTTTGCAATGCATAATTTCTCCTTACCTCCTAAAAATATCAAAAACCAATACAATCAATTAAAAAGAAAATAAGGATATGGACAAAAACTTAAAGTGTACAGGAAGATAGGGTGGAGGGAGGAAAGAGATTCTTTATTTCTCTTATGGCATATAAGTGCACAAAAAACAAAAAGAAAACATTAAACAAAATATAAAAATCCTAAATCAAAATGAAGAAAAGCTCGGACATACTTAGAGAGATCAGGATAAGTTTTCAAATGCATTTGCAATGAACAGGAAAAATATAATGAGCCTCAACCTCATTTACAGAAGAATTACAACAATGGTAATAATAGAAAAAACGATACTGATAGTTATAAAAGATGATTATAAAATATCCAATATAGTATACTCGTTGTTTGGTTTTCGTTACCTTGGGAGTACTCTGGCTAGCAGGAAATAAGTAAGGTATTGCATAAAGTTCTCCTGAATCTAAATACAACTTTGTACACTTACCATAATGTTCTTCATCATGTAACTCAACTGACTCCATTGCCTTACACAATTTTTCTTGAGAAGATGGAGAAATGGCCTGAGAGAGAAAGCCTACAGTGATAAACACCCTCCACAAGCATGCATTAAACCAAATAATTATTCACTTAATATTACTCACCTTTCTGATTGGGAAGAGTCTTATAGGAGAACACTTTGGCTCTGAACAATCATCAAGCCCAGCATCAACTGTTGTAGTAAACTCTTTAGAAGCATCATGGTAAAGGATCTCCGAAAAGCAGTTTCCTTCCGCATCAACACCACAATTGGGCCTTAGGGATTCCTTCTCTTCAGCCACAGGTGAATCACCAGCGGAAGAAACGAAACAGTGATTAGAACCCAAGCTACAGTCACCGACAGAGCCATGTAAAGCATCCCTAGAGTCATCCTCATGCGAAAATCCATCACTTCCACTAGCTTCCATGAATTGATCAAAATTATTAGTAATCATATCAGGAACTTGAACTATGCCATCACTATCAATCTGACATTGCATTTTACAATTAATTGAAAAACTTTGATGGCCATCATGCATACCAAAATTATGATCATTGGTCGAAGAAATTGGTTCTTGGAAGAGGTCATCACAAATAGGATATGTGACATATTCTTCTTCTTTAGATTCTGATACAGATAAATTGTGACTGATTATTTCCGGATCATCAACCTTGTCAATAACTCTGCATAAGGCACTTACGATATGAACAGACTCAGTACGGCAATTATCTACATGCTCGTAGTAGGCTTCATTAACAACACAAATTTGAGGATCTTCTGTTCCCGTTCCCAAACTACATTCAGCAGCTATCTCAGGCAGTTCTTTTTCTTGGATGATCCTTTCTGCAACATCAACCTTCTTAATATTACTCACCGTTCTGGTTGAGAGGAATCTTTGAGGAAGATGCTTCAACCGAACATCATCATCTATTATAGTAGTAAACTCTTCAGAAGCATCATGATGAAGGATCTCCGGAAAGAAACTTCTTTCCGCATCATCACTATCTAATCTTTGGGATTCCTTCACTTCAGCCACAGGTGAATCACCAACAGAAGAAATCAAACAGCGATTAGAACCCAAGCTACAGTCAATAACAGAGTGTAAAGCATTGGTTTCAAGGTTAGAAGGTAAATCACCACTAGAGTCATCCTCAAGCGAGCATGCATCACTTCCACTAGCTTCCACGAACTGATCAAAATTATTAGTGGTCATATCAGGAACTTGAACTACGCAATCACTGTCAATCTGCCATTGTGTTTCATGATTAATTGAAAAACTTTTATGGCCATCGTGTACACCAAAACTATGATCATTGGTTGAAGAAATTGGCTCTTGGAAGAGGTCATCACAAATAGGATGTGTAACATATTCGTCTCCTTTAGGTTCTGATACAGATAAATTGTGACTTATTATTTCTGGATCATTATCCTTCTTAATATCTCCACAGGCACTTACAATATGAACAGAATTAGTACTGCAATTATGCATGCACTCGTAGTAGGCTTCATTAACAACACAAATTTCAGGGTCTTCTGCTTGTGTCCCCAAAATACATTCAGCAGCTATCTCAGACACTTCTTCAGGTACAAGTCCACAAGAACCTAGCTGATTGTCACAGATCAAGGAAGAACTATTTTCATAATCTGAACAATCAACAAGTTCAAGAACCTCTTTTTTATTGTCAATAGTTGCAGACAAATCCCCTTTAGAATGTAGAAAATCTTGAAGACTTGGAATATCTACAGATTTTATAACTGATGAGGCAGTTCCAAAAGGAGCAAGGACATGTTTTTTCAAGCATTGACTCTTGGCCTTCTTATTCTTTGTGAGTTTTGATTTCCAGTTATAGAGAGGCTCCATGAGATCAAGTTCGTCTTCATCACTTTCAAAGTTAGAATATTCTTGTTTCACACGGGAACACTTTATATCAGTTTCTCTGTTCAAATCAATACATTCTGAGTGTTTTCTTTTCTTTTCTTTGCGTCTCTCCTTAAGTTGCTTCAGTGTCGTATTACCAAAGTCAAGATCCTCCATGACGCTATTTCTTCCATTATCGCCACCATCACTGCAACTAAACTCAGAAACTTCGGGATCACTTTTGATTATTCCTTTCCCTCCACTGCTCATCCTTGGGCTTTCAATCTTAACTCCACTGCTATCAAAATCCAAGCCCTCAATATCATCCTTTATGTCTGTCAGTTTCTTAAATTTGAGCACTGGCCTTCCACATGTCACATTTAAGGTCCTTACCAGCAAATCATCTTGTGCAGCCTGGATAAAGTGTAAATCACTGAACCTGCTTAACTCCATCATAGATGAAACCTATATTCTCCTCACCAATTTAATGATCATTCATTAGAGTTGCTAAAATGATTTCCCTGCAACAGATAGGAATTGTCTCCTCAAAAACTAAATGTATCACACGAAGTACATATTTGGCCATCAAAATATAATAGCATACAGAGTCATTGTGATCATTTGGGCTCTTTTTTTGTTTTTCATAATAACATACAGAGTCATTGTGATCATTTGGGCTCTTTTTTTTTTCTTCCCCTTTTTTTCTGTTTTTTTTATACGCCATGATATACACAGTCATCGTGATCACATAGCAAGGCCTTTTTTCTTTGAATTTTTCTTTTATTATTATTTTTTCTACTGGGAACTGAAGCACACAGCACGTGGTAGATACAGTGACGAATCCAGGATTTACAAGTTAGGTGGGCTATATTTACCTTATTAAAATTTTTTTTTAAAAAATAAAATTTGACAATATAAGTATATTTTATTATTAAAATAAAAAAGTACACATAAAGAAAAGAAACATAATAAATCTTATTCATAAAGTAAATATAAAAAATTACTATTTAAGTTGTGCTCTATGTTTCTTTATTGAGTAAAACTCATCAATAATTGATTCATCATCTATACATGTTGCAAAGTCTCTTTCTATGTAGATGATCATGCAATCAGTAAGAAATTCGTTTTCAATCTTGTTCCGAAGCCGATTTTTAATGAATTTCATAGATGAAAGCGTTCTTTACATGCGTTGATGTAGAAACCGAAAGTGTTAATATCAAGCGAATCAATCTACTAATCAAGTAGAAATCTTCAGCAATACATTTCAACTAATCGATGATATAATGTAGAAATAGAATTAATATTCTGAAACTCTGGGCGATCCATTGATAACTTATAATACCCCAATTGTATTTTCAAAGGATATAATTCAGAATGAGTGAAGTCTTCAGGATAAAATTTCTCAGCAAGTTTACAAATATCATCGATATTAAATGATCTGAAGCCATGAGAAGGATCCAAGGCTGAGCTAAGACAAAGTAACTCCACGGTGTTTTCTGAAAATCTATTATTCAACTCCATCAACTGAAAATCTATTACATTATTAAATATATCAACTCGATAATGATGCTCAATTGTAATAGAATCTCTTTGTTGACAAGAGCGACTGTACCATGCTTATATGGAGCACTCATATCGGTATCTCAATATCATATCGTTCACAAAAGATATAATTTCTTAAAATAGCTCATCCCAACCACCATCTCTTAAAGTTTGAAGTTGATATTTTGATTGTGAGACATAATTCAAAGCATTAACAATGTCTTGATTTTTTTTTTGAAGTGCCTGACAAACAAAATCAGTAATTCCCATAACTTTCTTCATCAAAAGTAAGATAAATACAAATTCGAATGATGTTATGGCAACCAAATATTTATAAGCCTCGAGCGAAATTGTTGAGTTGGTCCATTTTCATCGATCTCGAAAGAAATGATTTAATTGTGCCAAATAACTCAATTAAGCTCCTCACAGAATTATAATGAGAACCCCAACGACTTGTTCCAGGTCGTTGCAAATTAAAGTTTGATTTGCCCACATGTCTCAAGTTCTCCATCCATTAACAACTTCGTGAATTTCATATTTTCGTCTCAAGACCAACTTCGAATGGCGCTTGGCGGCACATGTAATTAACAATTTCATTCAACATTGAAAAAATAACCAAACATACTTCACTTCTTTAGTTGCATTTAAAGCCAATTGCAAGCGATGAGCAAAACAATGTACATAATATGCATATGGACAATCTTGAAGAAACAATGCTTGTAATCCATTCCATGCACCACGCATATTGCTGGCACCATCATATCCTTGACCACGTAAATTTTCAACTAGAAGTTCATGACGACCATGAACAGCAGTGATCTCATTTTTTAAAGTTAAAGCTCTTGTATTAGAAATATTCACCACATCAAAAAATCGTTCTCTGACAAATCCATAACAATCTACATATCTTAAGATAATAGCCATTTGCTCTTTATTTGCTTCATCAACTTCTTCATCAACTGCTTCATCAACAAGAATGCAATATTTGTTATTTCCAATTTCTTGACGAATCAACTTTCTCACCTTGTTAGCATATATATGCAATATCTCTTTTTGTATCGATGATGCAATATACTTGGCATTCCCAGGAGCATTATCAAGAACAACATTTTTAATGCCAATGTTACATCTTGCCATTAAATTTATAACTTCAATGAAATTTCCCCGATTAGATGAATCATGAGATTCATCATTGCCTCTGAAAGCCAATCCTTGACTTGCTAAGAATCTAACACTATCAATTGTTGTTTTTAGCCTCAATCGATTTTGTGTTATTTGTTGAGAAGACTGTGCATTCATAACTGTATCAATTTGTTGAGATAGATTCCCCAAGCCACGCCAATCTATCATAGCACGTTGATGAGCCGAAGATACATTATGTCCAATAAAGGCACATTGTTGTCCACCAACCCTCTTCCAATTTCTAAACCCTTGGTAGTAAAAGTCTTAGAGTCATTATAAAAATGAAGCAAGGAAAACAAAATGCCAAATCTTTGGCAACAGAATACTCAAGCCAAAAATATTGCTTAAACCACTTAGATTGAAATCTTCGAGCTTGCGCCCCATCCACATGACTAGGATACACACTTAGTTGAGGTTGATATGCTCCATGATTAATATAAGCTCTCCGAATATTATCGCGTTCATTAATCGGGTATTCACATATTTGGCGCGTAATCACGGATCACGTTCAAGTTGTGGTGTCAAATTCGAGGCACCATTTTTCACAAGTTGAAGGTTCTACATTTGAAGACTTCAAAGGTAACCCACTTGATGATCCTTCACTTATTTTCTTAAAAAGATCAATACCTTTGAATTTCTTTGGTTTTCGATCACAATCCGACATTATAAGAATCCTAAATTATAATTTGATAAAAAATATCATAAAAATATGATAACCAACAAGCAATATAATTTCCACAAAAAAATTAAATTTCCAACAATTAATTCAATTTTAAACAAACAACTCAATTTTCAAAATGTAATTTAATTTATAATAATCAATCCAAGCAATCCATTCTTCAAAAAATTATAAATACCTTAATTTGCTGCTATTCAAACCAATAACCAATCTAACAAGTTGTTTGAGTTGAAACTCTCAAATTAACAAGGGTCTAGAAAATTCAACATTGTCTCCTTTATCACGAAAACCCACATGACAACAAGAAGTCATCTATTTGTAATATGTCCATTGTCACACAAAAATAAATTCATATAAATGTATAATGTATTTATAATATGTATCGGTCTTACAACAAGCAAGGAATTTCCTTTTCAAAAACATTACCACCTATATTAATAGCTTTTGTTTTATTGGAGCCATTAGAAGATAAATTTATACATAAAATTTATTAACAAACCAAGTTGAAAATTTATTGTCCCATGATATACTATAATTGATTATTAATTAAACTAGCCCAAACTCTTATCCTAAAGCTAATTAAAACAACTATGAAAGGTAAATAGCTCACTCAATTTTTGTGAAATTAGACACTAAACTTACTTAAAGGTAAACAAGAGTTCAAAAATTATATAAGAAAAAAATAAAAGTTTTCAATAAATAAATCTGAAAAATCTGTTCAATAACATAATCTATTATTTAAACAAAATACTAAAGAAATAAAACTAGAAAAGGTAAATTTATAATAGAATCAATTCAAACTTCAAACTAGAGAAGGCAAAGAGCTCACTCAATTCATCAAACTTGAAACCCTTGATTTGCTTCTCAGCTGGCAGCCGCACATCCCATCTGTTCGAAACCCTTGAAGACAAGTCTGAGGAGAATTTTTTTTTAACGTGTTTAATTAGATTTAGGCTGTGGGTTTGGGTTGTGGGCTTAGATTATGGGTTTGGGCTATTGGTTTGTTTTTTTGGTGGGCTATTTAGTTATGTGTAAAAAAATTTTGAAAAAATCAATTGGGCTGCCTGGGCTATAGCCCAGGGAGCCCAAAGAGTGGAATCGTCCCTGGGTAGATAGACTGGCGATAGAAATCTCATGGCATATAAGAAATCAGAAAACTGAAACGGAAAAAAAAAGAACAAACAAACAAAAAAAAAAAACAAAACAAAAACAAACAAACAAACTAAAAGAGCGAAAAGAATTCTCCATTTCATAAAACCATTTAAAAGAATTCTCCATTTCATAAAACCATTGGCCGATTTATTGACCTAATAGAGGTAAATCATTATAGATCCAACACTTAACGAAAACCTAATTGAGATTGAGCACAATAATTGCTCATCCTCAACTACAAATCACAATCCTATGAAGAAAGTGACCTGAATCTTTTTGAATTTCCATGGAATAACAAAATATACTTTTAACAAAAATAAAATAAAATAGGGAAGATAGCACAATTTTGTAGGCTCGACTAACAGATCTAGCTCATACATGGAAAAAAAAATACTAAATTCGATTATAGAGATGAAATTAACTCACCGGAGATTGAAGAATCTGATTCACCAAAGAGAGACAGAGAGCTAGATCTGTCGTTTGGAATTCATCTAAGAAATATACAAAGAGAGTGACGGAGATTAGACTATTAAAACCGCGCGAAATATGTTTGGCGGGAACTCGAAATTAAAGGAAGGGACGACGTCATTTGATGCTGTTGAAAACTTAAAACTAACTACTAAAATTTCATTGTCGTTTATGATCGATTTTTATATTGCTATAAAAACTTTCAGTGTCAGTTAATTTAAAGATGTGCATAGTGCCCATTTACCATATGCATTTTAAGATTAAGCAACACATCCTCCAATGATAGACACTAGCTTATTAAGTGTATACTACATGAAAAGTTTCAAAAAAAAATTGTAGGAATAAGTTTAAAAATATCAATAAATATTAGACTGTTTGATTTAGAATAAAGGAAAAATTACATAGTTTATACAGACTTTTATTTCAACTAAAATTATTAGATATAAATTTACTTTAGGATTAAATTTTATTCTAAAAGATAATAATAATACCTAATGGAGTAAATTTTAAAAAAAATTAAAAATTTATATAGTATAAGTTTGAAACTAATATTATTATGTGTAAGAAAAAAATTAGGAAATATAAAAAGAACTATAGAAATTGAATTTTTTGATTATTTGTTAGAAGAAGATATAGCAAGAAATGAAAAAATAAAGATGTTAGAACAAGAGGAAATAGATTTATATTTAAGTGATATAAATTAAAAATTGAATGGTATAGATGTGAAATGTTATGGGTAAATTCTCTCCACCTTTGGGCTAGCTCAAGATCCACAAACCTCGGGCCCAATCCATCAAATAGGCTCACAAGGTCACAACCTAACATTATAGGACACCAAGTTAAGGCTTGACCTATACCTTCTAAAATATTAGAAAAGACCTAAACGCCCCTCAGAGCTTGTCAGCTTGCAATTTCAGCTCGGATAAGCCTGCTTGACATGTATGAAATGATCTGCATGTGCCAAGTGAAATGAAGAAGCAAGCTTTACCCGAAATAGCACCTGCCGAACAACTGATGCCAGAAATCAGGTCTGACCCTTTGTACAAATGGGGAAAGTTGACTTGCCTAGCCAGGAGGCAACCCTATGTACTCAGATGGTAAGAGGTCTGGACTGTAAGGTGAGGCCAGGAGCGGGGCCAGGTGGCATGATTTGAAGGAATCCAACGCCATGTGTTACTCATCTAAGGTCACACCTCCGAGGTATAATAGGTAATCTCGCGGAGGGGATGAGACTTGAGAGGCGGGAGAACAACGGAGAAATCTCGAGGCGCTAGGGCAAAAACTCTCTCTCTTTTTCTTTTCTTTGTGAATCTTTTGTGATTTGATTTGAGAAAAAATGGTGACTTGGGCATCGGAGGGTGCACACCGGTGCCCCTACTGACTGTTTTCTATGACTGCAGTTATCATGACCAGTTCGATAGAAGCTCGTCCATAGCTCTTGGTGAACATGGGCTTCTACCAGGCCCTACCCCTCAACAAGGACTTCTTCCCAATAAATCTAGTACTGAGGCCCATTACAGCTGAGTTAAGACCCGCAAAACCAACCCCAAAAATCAGCGATAACAGCTGGCGCTGTCTGTCGGAACACTTGACGGCCGTTCTCTACCCATATTTCATGTCGCACAAGCAAGTCTACACACTTTAACGTGGTTAAAAGCCACATGAGCACCTGAAGGCATGGTGGGAAGATCTCGTGGACAAAGAACTAGGTCCACAACCCAACAGCCTATGTATTCGAACCTTGAACCCAGGTCACAATGCCGACGACCTCCCCAGGAGGTCGGCACAGGAGGGACCTAGGGCCTTCTCGTGCAAGCTTAATGGAAGTACAGTTTGAGGAGTATACACCGACTGTGTCGCCTTTGGAGACGCAGTCCTAGGAAGATGTTGACTCGCAAAAGGAGAAAAGATGAAGAGAAGGCTATACCTCATAATTAAGGACAACCTCAAGCGGATATCACTGATCTGTTTCGAAACCTCATAACCATCATTGAGGATTGCCTCCCGAGAGATCATCGAACCTGGCTCGAGATGCAGGCTTATCCTACAGCTGACAAGTCCGTGCTCTCCTTAGGAAGGCAAAAGAGTTATGGAAGAAGCCATCCTCGAGTTTCAGAAGGTAAAGGCATGCACATTCCCAAGCAAAAATCGACGAGGGGGATCCGGGCTAGGGGAGGCGGGTGGCGCCCATTCCCCAACCTCAGAGATCACCTTAGGAGGAGAGCCGTGGAGCGATCGCCTCACGAGTGCAGTCTAGGCCCGAACCAGCCACGGGGCGTCTCGCCAAAGGCGACTGAGGAGACACACAATCTCTAAAACTCTCTCAGGCAGAGGCGTGATGAAGAACTTAAGATCCAACCTGTGCTGAGCAAAGAAACTACACCTCGTGGTAAGACAAGCACTAGGAGGGCCTTTGCTGGCCCACCTCAGAAAAGATATATCTACACTGTGAAGGACCAAATAGTGTACTAGGTTCTTAGAGAGTTGAAGGGGAAAACGGTGGAAAAGCACAGGTTGTGGGAGCCCCCATACAACATTGAGATCATAGAACCCCCTCTCCCAAAAACTTTTAAGATGCCGAACTTTGTAATTTATGATGGAAAGGGTCCCCCAACGAGCATCTGGATGTGTTTAGATAGTAGATGGACTTTGAGCAGGTCTCAGACCTTGCTTGGTGTTGAGCCTTCTTACTTTCCTTGTCAGGGCCAGCCCAGGCCTGGCACAACCGGCTCAAGCCAAGGTCCATCCATTTCTTTGAGCAGCTAGCTACCCAGTTATGGTACACTACAATGGAGCTAAACCAGTAAAGAAGCCTGCAACTCACCTTATGTCTATAAGGCAAAGACATGATGAATCTTTGGAATCATACACAGAGAGATTTAACAATGAGGCCATGCTGATTGAGGATTTCAGTGACCTAGTGGCTATCCAGGCCATCCTTAGCGGCCTATGACTTGGGGCCTTTAAGTGGGATATAGCTAAGAACACCTCTAAAACTCTATTTGGAGTAATGGATGAGTCTCAAAAGTATGTAATAGCTAAGGGATTGATGTTTTTGAATGAGGCACTGCTTTATCCCAGACCTCGAATAGAAGATACTAAGCAAAGAGAAAGGAAGGGCCTATCCACATCTAAGGGAGAAACGAAGAGGACTGACCAAAGAGAACCCAACATCCGGAGAAGCGTGTTTGACAGATATGCCCCACTTACCATGGGATGGCAAGAAATACTGAACCAAATAGAAGATCAGAATATACTTAAGAGGCCCAAGCCTATGAAGGGACCACCTGCGAAACGGAACCAGAACAAGTACTGCCGCTACCACCCGGATTACGGCCATGAGATAGATGAATGCTTTGAGTTAAAAGAGGAGATCGAGGCATTAATTCAAAGAGGTCAGTTTCGACAATTTGTGGCTCGGCTAGATAGGCAACGGATCACCTCGGGCGGGAGGGAGCAACAAGTGCCCTAGCTCGGCTCCCCCCATGTAGGACATACAAACGATCATGGGAGGATCAGACTTTGCAGGGGAGTCGAATATGTCCTAAAAAAGTTATGCTCATCGTGCTTGACACGACAATGAAAGAGGAGTGCATGTTTTCAATGCCTTTCAAGGGGAGGCAAGCTCAACGACGAATCTTGCACATGCTTTATCTTTATAGAAGAGGAAGCCCATCACTTACACCAGCCACATGACAACGCAATGGTGGTTACACTACGTGTAGGCAACAACAATGTGCATCGGATTTGACAAGATGGGCCTCACCCAAGACATGTTGAAACCCTCACACAACCCACTTTATGGCTTTGCTAGGGATAAAGTGGTACCTGATGGAAGTATAGAATTGCCACTATCTCCAGGATAGATGAATCATCAAAAGGATTTGATGGTGAAATTCTTGGTGTTTAATGTCCCCTTAGTATACAATATCATTCTAGGGAGGCCCACCTTGAACTCCATTAAGGCCGTTGTATCGACCTATCATTTGTTGATGAAATTCCCAGTAGGAGGAGATGTGGGAGTAGTGCAAGGAGATCAATATGAGGCTAGGTGGTGCTACGCCTTAGGTTTACGAGAAAAAAGCTCCGGCCTAACAAAGGTGAGTGCAATAGTGGAGGGACAACAATCGACGGAGCAGAACCCTACAAGCGACGGATCGACCCCTCTAACTAACCATCACTTAGAGGAGATGGATCTCGACATGACCTCGGGAGCCCATGATCACCCAAATCCCGACCTAGACTCTATGGAAGCCTGATTGCTCAAGCAACCATTGATCCATCAACAAGAAATGGAGAAGAAGATATATGGGCTTGTCTCGGAGATGCGAGAAGGCAAGAGGTCGTACTGCAAAAGTGGAGTTAAGAGAAGTCAGCTCGAGCCCAGAGGTAACAAACATAGCCCTAAGGATGGAGGGAGAGAGGAGCAAGCCGGACTAACAATCTCTAATCACAAAAGGGTAAAGAGCGGGGAACCCCTGGAAAGTAATAGCGAGATAGAGCCATTGCCTAAGGTAGTATGCGATGAAGATTATTTGGAACGCTATAAGGCCCAACGAGAAGAGCCCGTGGAGGAGCTCACATTTATTTGCTTGGACCTGAATTAGCCAGACAAGGTTACGAAGAGCCAGCACTCAAAGTGGAGTTGGAAGGTTTCTAAAGAGTAATGCGATGTATTCGTGGTGCACGAGGACATGCGGACATCGACCTAGAGATAATGGTCCACAAATTAAATATGGACTCGAGTTATAAACCAGTCCAACAAAAGCATAGAGTATTTAGTCTAGATAAGTATGAAGCCATCAAGGTGGAGGTGGAAAAGTTGAAGAAGGCAGGCTTCATCGAGGAAATAAATTACCCCACTTGGTTAGCCAATGTCGTCCTAGTGAAAAAGGCGAATGGGCAATGGACGGTGTGTGTAGACTTCATTGATCTAAACAAGACCTGTCCAAATGATAGTTTTCCCTTGCCCCGTATTGACCAACTGGTTGATGCCACGACTGGGCATGCCCTGTTGAGTTTTATGGACACATACTCAGGCTACAGTCATATACGTATGTATGAACCAGACCAATAGAAGATAGCTTTTACAACGGATAGGGGTTTGTATTGCTACAAAGTCATGCCTTTTGGCTTAAAGAACACTAGGGCAATCTACCAATGATTGGTGAATAAAATGTTCGCCTAGCAAATTGAAAAAAAATATGGAGGTTTACGTTGATGACATCTTTGGTTAAAAGTTAGATAGCAAACAACCACTGGAGATTTAAAGGAGGTATTAAAGGATATAAGAAGTTAAGTGTCCCTAGAAAGTTTCTAGGGTAATTGGTTAACAATAGAGGATCGAAGCCAACCCAAGCAAAATCGGGCCGTCTTAGACATGGCTTCACCTAAGGCGATCAAGGAAGTGCGAGGCTAACCGAAGGTTAGCAGCCCTTCGAGATTCATCTCATAGGCAAAAGATAAAGCTCTCCCATTCTTCAAAATTTTGAAAGGAACTAAGGAGTTCGAGTGGACCTTCATGTGAAGGCGCCTTCAATCAATTGAAAGCGTATTTGGTCAACCCACCTTTGCTTTCCAAACCTTGGCCTAGGGAGCATCTATTCCTAAACTTAGTTGTTTCCTTTACTGACGGTGAGTTCGGTTCTTTGCAAAAAGGAGGATAGGGACGCAACTACTAGTTTACTATGTCGCAACTCAATGGTCCCTGCTAAAATCACGATACCTAGATATAGAAGTTGGCTCTTGCTTTGGCAATGTCCTCCCATAAGCTCAAATCTTATTTTGAGTCATATATCATTGAAGTCTTAACTAGCTACCCCTTAAGGCAAGTCCTTTATAAACCATAAACGTCTGGAAGGCTCATTAGGTGGTCAACTGAAATAGGCCACTACGACATAAGATACAAGCCCAGAGTCTCTATTAAGGCCCAGGCTGTTGCTGATTTTATAGCGGAGTTTACCTCAGCAAGTGAGACTCCAGGCAACCTTACAACCCTCTTAGCTAAACCTAGGAACGCCCTGCTGATGCATCCATTATGGTATTTACATGTTGATGGATCTTCAAGTGAGCAAGGATGTGGGGTCGGGCTTGTCCTAACCTCGCCACTCCTAGAATGAGTGAAAGTCGAGTATGTTGTTCGCTTAGATTTCAAAGCGTCCAATAATGAAGCAAAATAAGAAGCCCTTCTAACCAGTTTAAAATTGACAGAAGTAATGGGAGCTAAGAGGTTACATATATACAACGACTCTCAGTTGGTGGTAAGGCAAATCAATAGGGAGTACCAAGCCAAGGATGAGAGGATGCAGACCTACCTAGCAAAAGTAAATAAGCAACTTGGCAAGTTAAAGAGCTGGGAGTTATCTCAAATCCCACGGTCTGAGAAAATGGAAGCTGATGCTCTAGCTTAGCTTGCTTCAGTATCGAATTCTGAGTTAGTCTGGGCCATGCTAGTAGAGTACTTGGCAGCCTCTAGTATCGAGGCGCCAACAAGTTGAGAAGGGCCCCACCTGGATGGATCCCCTCAACAATTATCTAAAAGAGGGAATAATTTCATAAGGAATGAATGAGGAAAGGAAACTATGCTACCGAGCTGCACATTATACCTTAATTAATGGTGAGCTATACAAGAGAGGCTACTCCTTGCCCTACCTGAAGTGCCTGGCGCCTAGGGAGGCAAATTATGTACTAAGGGAAATCCACAAAGGCGTATGTGGAAACCACATAAACGGAGCATCCTTGGCACACAAAGTATTTCGACAAGGCTACTACTTGCCTAGCCTGACCAAAGATACAAAGGAATTCGTAAAGAAGTGCAATAAGTGTCAGCGCTTTAACAGTGTCCCGAGACAGCCTTCAGAGGACTTAACTCCCGTTTGTAGTCCTTGGCCATTTGCTCAGTGGGAGGTGGACATAATAGGCCCCTTCCCCCTTGGGAAGGCTCAAATGAAATATGTCATCGTGATAATAAATTATTTCACCAAATTGGTGGAAGTTGAGCTTCTCGCAACTATCACCAAGGCTAAAACCTCTGGGTTTATTTAGAAGTCTATCGTTTTGGAATACCTAGAGCCATTATCACTGACATTGCCTCTAAAGATAGTTGCGAGTTGATGAAGACTTGCTTTTAAATTGTCGAGTCAGTACTTAAATCAACAATGTCAAGTGGCTCCACCATCAAATCAAATTTGTCTTGCAGAGGTTTCAATGTTACAATTGGTTTGACGTAGTTGTACTCTAGTGTCGTTTCTGGAGTTGCCTTAGAAGTTGTCTTTGGTGATGTCTTCGGCATTATCTCCATTGATGTCTTTAGCATTGTCTCCGAATGCAAAGTATTGAGCATTGTTGCTTTAGGAATTGCTTTTTTACTTACATTGTGCTCCATGTAAAGAGACTTCTTCTCCACTAAGGGGGATCTTCCCATATAGTATACTTAGGCCTCATACACCATCACAAGTGGAACATGATCTATTTCTTGGCTTGATTGCATAACATTGTGGTCCAAGATTAGCCAAGATCCTCATGCGTGCTTTTATTGCTGCTACCCTTGCTTGATGTTTGTGTTTTAGCTGGTTGAAAAAAGACTTGAACCTGGAATTGTGTTGATAGTGACCCTACTTTTGCTTTACCTTTTCCTTGCATCATGTAAGATCATAGTCGTGGTGTTGACTTGGATTTCGACAGAAGATTTTGAGTCTTCTCTTGACTATAATGTTGCGCTATGTCTGTCATCATGTTCAAAAACTTTCCTATCTATCCTTGTGCCTTTAAGAATGACATATGGAAACTCTCAGGCTAGGTGTACCATCTAAAAAAGGCCTTCTTGCAATTGTCATTTTCTTCCCATATAGAATTCGGAGGCTCAAGGTCATTGTTCCATACTTGTTGATCTTGCTCCTCTTCATCGTATGTTGGTGAGGAATCCAACATGATTAGAATTGCTATTGTGACATGTTTCTCTTTAGCTTTTGGCATGTCATAGCTGAATGACAAACATACTGATGGTTCCTTGAAAAAAAAAAATGATGAAACTTTCTATTATCGAGCCAGTGATTCACAAGACATCTTCCCCAGAACACAGTATTGTTAGATATGTCTTATTGTCTATTCAAGAAATCCTAGGTGCTCCTTGGTCCTTAACTTTTATTGTCTAACCATCTGAAGTTTTTGTTTGTTGATCAACATAATGTGTCTTAGTGTAACACTTATATTTTCTGAAACTATTAACTTTCGGTCATAGTTAAAGTTTGACCACCACATCACTACTTACATCGAGTGAGTTGTTTGAGAGTTTTCTGGACGCTCAAGAGTCCAAAGTGTCTAGTTAGGGGTTATTTGGTTATTTTTCTACCCATTGTACTCTTGGTCAAAATGTTGATTTTTGACTTTTGACCAAGTTGACTTTTACTTTTTACTTTTTTTTTTAAACCCATGTAGCCAGTCATCCTCCATTAATGCAAGGCAAGAGTGTTCTAAAGAGAGAAAGAGAGGGTTTTAGAGAGAGGAAGTGAGAAAATCAAAGAAAATTAAGGAAAAATTAAGGATAAGAGAAAGGGAAAGTGATTGGCCATCCTAGGAGACCTAAAACAATTGGGAGTGAGGTGATTCAAATGGTGATTTTGGTGTAGCAAGCTTTTGAAGAAAGGTAGGTGTCCATGTCTTTTGTGATTTTAGTGATATTCTTGGCTTTGGAAGAAAAGTAGGTGTCCATGTCTTTTGTGATTTTAGTTATATTCTTGATTTTTGATTTGATATATGTCGGAAATATGTGATTCTAGGTTGGATATTGTTAAATTGTGGTTATTGTTACATGATTTGGATTGGATTTGTTGCATGGAAAAAACCCCCCAATTTTTAGGGTTTTTAATTTTGTGAATTTGGTGATATTGTTTGTAATTTACTTGATTTATTGTTTGGATTATGTAATTATGTTGGGGATCTTGCAAAACCCCATGTTTATTGCTTGTTTTGATGTGAAATTGATGGAGTTTTGAAGCTTGGAAAGGGCCAGCCATGGTTGGTATTTTTGGATTTGTGATGGACATCTTTGTCTTTTCACATTTCTTGTTTATTAAGTATATATGTCTGGAAATTAGGGTTTTGATAAATTCATGTATGTGTAGGCAATGTATGTATATATATATGTGTGTGATTGTGAATATATATATATATATATATATATATATTTATATATGTGTGAATGAATGTGTAATATACACATAAGTATGTGAACTTGTATATTGATATGTATAATTGTGCATATATATATATGTGTGTGTGTGTGTGGTTATATATATATATGTGTGTGTGTGTATAAATTATATTTGATGATAAATATATGTATATATAGTTATGGGGTATTAAAATATTATTTTTATAAATCGCATATATTTTGGGATAATGAGGAGCATTTTAATAATTATCATTGTCTTGAGGGTTATTTTGATATTTATTATTACTTTGATAATTATCAAAAGAGGTGAGGTCATGTCGGTAATTATACTGGTAAGAAAGGGTATTTTGGTAATTAGTGGGTAAGCAAGGGCATTTCAATAACAATCGCTACGATGATGGGTAGTTTGGTAATTATGCGCTAAGTGTGCCTGTTTGGTTATAATTATGCATTGAAGTGTTGTGTGGGCATGTGCATATAATTGCATAAAAGCGATTTGAAATCTTTTGTGTTTTATGGAAAGCATTGATTTTCCAAAGTGATTTAAAAGTCATGATCATGTATACGTAGGCAATAACTAATGTGATAGTGTTTATGTGATTTGTGAAATGTTTAGTAGAGGGCCCATAAACTAATAGGTGGAGTTTGGATTCTCGCATGCGATCACATATAAGCGTATTGGTATATATGGTGGTTGTCACCCTGACACTTGTAAGACGAGGATGCAAGTGGGTTCATCCCCATTTAGACCGTTTCCACTAAATAGTTCTAGTGATTTGGTTTCCTTGAAAGTATGCTATGAGCTGCTTTAGAAAACAATAGTTGCCGAGGAGTTGTAGCTCCTGCGTAACTAAGTATAGATCTGTTATGCTATGTGAAAAGCCCCACCAATGTGTTATTTCAAAAATGATTTTACAAGTGATTTGAAAGAACTATGTTTGAATATGTTTTATGATCAATATTTCAAGAAAAGAAAAGAAAATGAAGTTTTTGCGTACATACTGCATTGCATTTGTATGTGCATTTTGGGCATCTACTAAGTGTTTATCATACACTCCTGTTTATGTTTGTGTGTCTAGGTAATCTCGTGAGCTAAAACTATGTGACTTGGTTGCAATGAGGACATGAAGGCCAAGATAGATGTACAAATTTATTTTTCGTATTTGTTTTCTTTTTCTTGGACAATAAACTTTAATTTTAAATATTATTTTCTCTACGTTGTGGTTTTTATAAACTTTTATGTTTACTTTAAATAGTCAGGTTTCTAATGAGTGTGATAAACGATCCTAAAGAGTACAAAAAATATTTTATATGAATGTTGCCATTGTTTGAAAAACAAATTTTGAAATTTGTATAGGGCAATATCTCTTTAGCCTGGTCTTTGGACTTAGGTAAAGGGATGTTACACTTAGTAACTTCACTTTGTATCATCTTGCAATCTTCTTGCAATGAATCCATCGTATCTACTAAACAAGCTAGAGTTGCTTAATAGGGAGCCCCTATTCTTGAGTTGTCTCTTTTATTTTGGCCGTTTGATGATTCATCACCACAATTGTTGTGGCATATCATGTCCTCTTCCAGTCATGTTCTCTTTGTCTATCATCTAGCTGCTCATATTTGTCACAGGATGTCTCTTTGTTGTGAGTCTTCCTCTAGAGAAGAGTTGAGCATCATGCATACTTATAGGCAAGGTTCCTTCACAAATGTTGTTACTGCTATGGAGAGAGTTTGCTCCTTTCCTTTACATTGGGGAAGAGGGTCCACTTTTATGCATGGTTTCGTTGATACAACCTCCGGTGTACTATCATTGATCTTCTTTTCTATCATCCTCCTCAAGACTTGGCAATGGATAGTGGAATGTTCTATGAGTTGGTGGTACATGCAGAGACATGGATAAGTTTTTTCCTCCTTCGAAGGAGTCTTCCATGGTTTAAGAAATTGGATGCAACCATCCTTAAACCACTAATCGAGAATGATGTGAAGTTTTGCCTCGAGCATGGTATTATTCCTCTTCTTATGCTTGAATCCTTCAAGTAGTCTTGATCTTTGTCGATATCATCATGCTTGGTTTTATGGTTTCCTTTCTTGCCTCCTTTTTGGTCTTGAAATTTCAGCGACAATGATGTCTTCTTTGTAGCTTCAACAAGCTTGGTGAACTAGACATCTCACAAAGTCCACCGGAGATTCGAAAATTTCTAATAGGTCTTGTGGATTGTATCACCCACACGTTCCTCATTCAAAAGTACTCCATATAAAATCGAGAAACCATCTTTTCCAATTTCTAATGGAGCTAAGGGTAAGAGATGTATACCAAGTATAATCATGGTTTGTGAGAGATTTAGAAAATTCTCGGATTGAAGATCATGGTTCTCAACATGTGAGCCCATGGTGTCCATAAATCATTGGCGCCTAAACCTTGGTTTGTAGTTTGTTGATAGCTTCTACTATTACGAATATGATGATCTATATAATAGGTACTTCAACGTTCGTGGCTTGGCTCAGAGAATGGTTATTTTCCATATTACTAGGTGCACTTTGGCTTCATCGTGCTTTTCGTGGTGACATCTTTGAATGCTTATTCAGCTCCCGATTGAGTCGCCATTTATGTTGGGGGTAGATTTGGATTAGGTGCTTTTATCGTAGTCAAAGCCCTTTTGGAGACAGACCTATTCCTCCTCCGTAAGAGACTTTGGCAAGAGAGTACGTCCTATAGAATTGGGCCTTTAGTGGGTATTGAAGTTTCAAAAATGGACACGCAAAAGAAAATAAAAGGTCCCCTGGATATGCTTTTATAACTTGAGATTTTTTACTCCATATGAGAGTGGGACTTTAGTGGCTACTGAAGCTTCGAAAATGGACTTACAACAAGAAGCAAGAGGTTCTTCAGACATGTCCTTGTAACTTGTGATTCCTTACTTTAGAGATTCTAATATTGGTGCAAAGTCACCAAACACCCAAGTTCAAGACTCAATAGGCTTGGACCAAGTAGCACCACGACGTATCCCTCAGGTTCTTTTTGTTGTTGGTGGTGAGCTGTAATAAACACCTCCAAAAATTGCTTGTTAGATGTGCTTATTTGTGAAGCTTTATTTGTGTGCTTGTGTGTGTGTACACGTATGAATTTTGTAAAGTACTACATGGACATGAAGTTAAAGGATGTTAGGTAAGATGACAAGCTCTATGTCAGGCGTGTAACATGATTCAAGGTTCATAATTTTTCCACCCTAAGCATGCCAAGTACAATGTCAGGGGCAAGATATTTTCCTAATTGAAATAAGGAAAGTAATAATTAAAAAATAGGAATCCTAATTTGACTAGGAGACTAGTTTTAACTAGGGTTTTTGTCTATAAATAAAGGGACAACGAAGAGGAAACTTTTCTGCATTCTCCTGTTAGTGCTGAAATTTCTTAGACAAATATTAAGAGAAAAATTTAGTGAGTTCAAGTAAGGATTTTCAAGGGTTTTGAAGAATCAAGGCAAGTTCCTCAATTATTTGTTGTTCGTTCTTGTTTACTTTAAATTCTTTTCTTCTCTAACAATTTATGTGGATTGATTTGATGATTTATGCATGACAATATAGATTTGTGTGTGCTGAAAAATTAGATTTAAGATAGGATTTCATAGTATTGCCGAAAATCACAAGGGTTTATAAGGAAAGTTTTATTATGTTTTGTTTTTGGTGAAAGTTTGATTATATTGTTTGCTCAATTATTTTTATAATAAGATTTTGCACACTTTTTACAAATTTATGTGGTACTTAGTATTTTCAAATAAAATAAAAAGGTATCCTTGCTAGAAAATTATTGGAATTGATGTTGGCATGATTAAAAATTTAAATATTATGATTTAATAATGTCGACTACCTATAGGAATGATAGTTATGTATTTCTAAGTATATTTTATGTGATATATGTTTATTAAATTACTCGAAAAGGATGTCGATTGTTGCTGGAAATTTAATAAGCCAAGCACATGTAAACTTTCTGCAAATTTGTTTGCTGGAATTTTTAGTATGCATGTTATATATGAATTATTCTGCAAATTAGGTTGCTAGAATTTATGGAACTATGAGATGTATGAATGTTTTAGAATTTGCTACTTGTGATTTATTATAGCCAACTTCTATGGAAATTTGTAATGATATTTTTTCATAGAATATATGTTTTGGATATGATGGATTGATGAATACAAGTGCGCTCAATTTCTTAGTTTGTGAAACAAGGTATGCATGCTCACAAGCATGTGCATTATAAACATTGATTTTTAAAATCATGGATTTTACAAGTTATGTACATCTTTCAAGTTGTTTGAAAAGTAAAGTACGTTTTCAAGTGAAACACCTTATAGGAAAATGTTTGAAAAGTTTGATATGGAGCTTTTATATGTATATATGAAACCGCATAAAAGAATGCTTGGTTTTATAGATCCAAGTAAGTTTGTAGGGTTTACATGGACACATATAGACGAACTTATGTATGTGGGTGGACTCATTGAGGATCACAATAAGGGTTTGACTACTGCTCTTTGGCCGGAGTTATGAACATCGATTTATGCTTGTATGACTAGATTGCAAGTTGTCCCTTTTACCCCACTTACACACATATGCCTCTTTATGGTTTGAAGTCTCTTGGGATATGTTGCTCAACTATTCATAAAATATTTGTATGAGATATTTGAATAGATTACCAATGCATAATAACTCCCAACTATATGTGTATGGAAGTCCTACAAAGATTGTTTTATTTTTCAAACTAAATAAATAAATTTTGGTTTGAACTATGCAATAACTATTTGAAATTAAGTATGATTTGATCCACGCATGAGCATATACATTTCGTATTGTGTGTGTATGCATTGTGAAATTTGCTAAGTGATTTTGTCACTCACACTTGTTTGTTTATGTGTGTAGGTAATGACTCTGAAACTGATTAAAAGGAAGTGGACTTGGGGAATCTATGAGGTGGTATTCGACTATGTTGATCTGCATGATCTAAGTTAATAAGATGTTTGCTTCCACTATGCTATATGATTTAATTTCATTTACTTTGTTTAATAAGTTCATAAGACCAATATATTTTGCTAAATTCTCTTTACATGTGTGTTATGATTATTTTTGAAAAATATTAATATTATCGTTATTATTATAAGTGTATAATGATATTTTTAAAGTTAGTACTATTGTTTTGTGAATCCAAATTAAAGTGGAAAGGAAAAAAATTCAAATTGGTCTTATTTTTACGTCATATGCTATGTCAGTGGCATCTTTGAGATCGGAAAATAGACAAAATAATATCATTTTGGACATAGATCTAAAACCTTAAATAGTTATGGTTCTCAAGAAACCACAAGTTTTGAAAGCAAGAAGACATCTTTTGTGAAAACCCTATGAAAATGATAAAGGAAAAAGTACAAAAAAAGATATTTTTCTCACAAAACTCCAAGAGAAAACTTTTATGAAAGCTTTTAAATAAAAATATTCCTAAAGATGCATCCCCCCCTCCTTTAAAATGTACATATGAGGGGTATTAATAGAAGGGGATTAAGAAAATTCTCATAATCAAATATTATGCTTCTTAGCATGTGGGCCCATGGTGTCTATAAATCTGTTGACATCTAAACCTATTGGTTTGTAGTTTCTTGATAGCTTCTACTACTGCGGATATGTTAATCTCTGTAATTTGTACTTCAATGTTGTTGTGGCTTGGCTTTGGAGAATGGTTGTCCTCCATATTACTCAGTGTACTTCAGCTTTGATATGCTCTTCGTGGTGACATCTTTGAATATGCTTACTTAGCTCCCCAGTGTAGTCATCATTTATGTTGGGGGTGGATTTCAAGTTAGGTACTTTATCGTAGTCAAAGCCTTTTTTGGAGACAGGTCTGCTCCTCTTCTAGAAGAGACTTTGGCAAGAGAGTAAGTTCTATAGAGTTAGGCCTTTAGTGGGTATTGAAGTTTCAAAAATGGAAATACAAAAAAAACATGAGGTCCTCTAGATATGCCCTTATAACTTGAGAGATTTTTGCTCAGGATGAGAGTTGGGACTTTAGTAGATGCAAGCTTTGAAAATAGACCTATAAAAAAAAAAAGAAAAAAAAAAGAGGTTCTTCAGATATGTCCCTGTAACTTGAGATTCCTTGCTCTGAAGATTCCTTTTTCTAGAGATTATGACATTGGTGGAAAGTCACCAAATACCCAAGTTCAAGACTCAACAAGCTTGGATTGAGCAACACCACGATGTATCCCTCAGGTTTTTTGTATTATTGGTGGTAAGGTGAGCCGGAAAGGCCTCCGGGCTAGAGGATTCTCTTCCTATCATAGTTGTAAAACATACCCGAAGAATGTACATGAACACACATGCACAACAACATCATCTTAACATTTTAAAATATGATCCATAAGCAAAGAAGGAAACTCTCAAGAAGGAACGATTTTAGTGGAGCAAAAACTATAAACTTTCGATTAATAACTTGCAAGTCAAGGGTTTAGGCAAAATGATGAACATTAAATAAGAAGCTTATGTTAAAATAGACAAAATAACATCATTTTGAACATAGATCTAAAACCGTAAATAGCCATGGTTCTAAAGAAACCATAGGTTTTAAAAGCAAGAAGACATCTTTTATGAAAACCCCATGGAAATAGCTAATAGAAAAGTACAAAAAGGACATTTTTCTCACTAAACTCCAAGAGAAAACTTTTATGAAACCTTTTAACTAAAATTATTTCTAAAGGCATCGTCCCCCTTCCTTTTTAAAATGCACATATGAGGCGTATTTATAAAAGGGGATTAAGAGAGATAGGGGAAAAAAATAAAAGATAAAGAGGTACTTACCCGACTTGAAAGACCCCCAAGGTAAAAGACATCACTTCCTTTTATAGTAAAAAAACTCATCTAGCTCATTTGGTTACTTTAGAAACACTCCGCTTTTAGAAACCACTCCAGAAAACTTAAAGGGTTTCTTAGAGGATTTACTCAAAAACAACTCATCATGTGGGTGAAAGAGATAGTAGCTCTCAAGAACAGTCTCTAGGGTGGTTCATATGGGTGTACTATGCCATCCTCCAAAAACAGAGCATGGCTATCCATTTAGGAAAACTTTGCCTTTAAGATTTGCCATTTCTGGTTCTTGAAAGAGAGGAAAAATAAAAATGAAAGGAAGAAATAGAAGGGAAGGAAGAGGAAAGGTAGAGAGAAGGTAGAGGAAAATGTCTTGGAAAGAAGAAGGTTTATAGGTTTTATATGGTGGACAAATGAATAACCTTCACAAAGCTTCATGTGTCCTCGTTTTGAAAGAAAAAACTTAAAAAAACACATTTGGAGAAAAGCATAGGTAGCTAAAAGTTCATATAGAAAAAAGTACATCTATAGATAAGCGCATCCAGAGAGGCACATCAGGAGGAAAGTACATTCGGAGAGAAGTTCATCCAGAGAGAAGTACATCCAAGGAGAAGTACATCCAGAGATAACACTAAGAGTTGAAAACTTTCACTTTCAAAAATCAAGACTCAGGGAAAGAAAAACTTGACCTATAAGACACTCTTTGTTAGAATAAAGTAAAGATGTTTTTTACTAAAACCAAGTATAATAATAAAAGAGAAGAAAAACAAGTGTACTAAATAACTTTCCTTCTTGCCCTTAGTGGGTTTTTGCCTTTAGTGGGTTTAAGCATGAAGAATAAAATTTGGACTTTGCAAAATCATTGGGCCCTATGCTTGGGTTTAATAGATATAAAATAAGATCAAATAATACGTAGTAAACAATAAAGAGGTTTTTGATGCCATAGCCATCGAAGGATATCACATAGTATTTTTAGCCACTTTTTATGTGAATTAAAATTTCACCATTTTATATGGTGATTTTACCTACTTACCCTTCTTATGTTAAATGCACTAGGTAATACTTATGACTTGTTTTAGTTATAGAGTAAGATTTATTGAGTTTCTTCATCATTGGAAATCAAATATCCTTGCCATTTTACATTGCGGATGCAATAATCTTTGTTATCTTTGTTCAATAAAGAATGTTAAAATCAATTCTTTAGAACTTTTGTAAGTCTTTTTTTTTTTTTTTAATGCTTGTTTGGATTTTGTTTCATAATGAGTATTATTCATCAATCATTTTTAAAAAATGGTTTATGTAGGATTTAAAGTGTCAATTTTAATATTTTTGTAATCAATATAAAATAAGCGGTATAAAACCTCTATTGTAACATGTGGTGCAAATACGGTGTTCACCGATGTCCGACTTTTGTTAATTCTTTTTTTAAACAAAGTTCCATAGTGGGGTTGGTGGGGGTCGGTATGCACGTAGAGGATCGGTGCCCCACCAACCTTCTAAGTGGTGGTTGGTGGTGAGTGGGTTGGTGGCCACCTACCCCCATCGACCCTCACCATCCAACTTTAATTTTTTAAAAAGAAATTAATTTAAAATTTACAAGTATAATTTAAGTTCTCATTTTTTATTTAATTTCAATGTAGGAATAATGAAAGACGTTGGTATTATTATATTTTCCTTTTGTTTTTCCATTTCTTCCATAATTTTTAGGTAGTGGGGTAGGTGGCCATTGACCACCCACTGACCCTCATCCCCCACTCACCTATCCAAAATTGTCCACCTACCAACCATAACACAAGGGTTCGACGGTGGGGGAAGGTGGCCACTAACCAACGATCGACCCCCCTTCCCCACATTAGCCAAACCCACACACCCACACTCTACCCCCATACACCATCGTCAACTTACCCACACTCCCCCAACCCACCATCCAACCTACTTATATTTTCATCAACACCATACTAAATCAATACCCACTTGTATCCGTTCAAACACCCATTCTATGTATTCAACATCCAATAATTATTTCAAATATTTTACATTATATATTTTTTTTAAGTATTTAATCAAACACCTTGCATTCATTCAAATTAACATCCATATTCTTACAAACATCAAATACAAATCAAACTTTTCAATTATTGAAAAATAATTACCCAAAATCAATCATTTTTATTCATAGTTTCTAATGTAGTAAACCTCTTGGGAAAGAAAAAAAAAAAAAGGATGGAGCTAACTTCGATGACGGTTTGGGCAACGACAACGGTGTGAGTGATAAAGAATATTGTGGTGGTCATTAGAAAAGAATGAATATAAAGAGAAATGAAGAAGAATATGAGAATGACATCAGTGTGTAAGGGAAAATCAAGTGACCAAAATTTTAATTGAAACTATAGGGGCATTTTGGTCATTTTAGCCTAAAATTTTAATTATATATAAAAAATTGGCTATTTTTATTTAACACATATTGGGTCTGACCATGACATAAAAAAACCAAACAATAGAAGTGGCTTGCAAAATTACTAACCTACATATCTAAGATAATTTTTTCAGACCAGTGGACTCAAAACCTCCAGTAGGCTAGCCCAACATAAATAAATTAGCCTAAATCTTTTTTTATAGCTCTTGTGCCAACCAAACCATACTCTATTGAAAAACTCCATAAATGGTCTAGGCTCATTTTCTTACTAAAATCAGTCATTAAGTGCCCTACAAGCTTAGTGGGTTACCAATTTCAAATCAACCACTAACAACTATATGCTAAAATATCATCTATATATACTACATAAAATTTTGAATATAATTTTAATATTTTAACCATCATAGCCTGAAAAACTTGAGGTGCATTTTTTAGTTCAAATGGCATAACTAGCTAGTCAAGGTGTCCTTCAAAACAATTAAAAGTTGTCAAAAGGATTGACTCTTCGTGTAACTTAATTTACCAAAAATTATAGTCAAATTTTGAAAGATAAACAAGCATTTTGTATACAATTTACTAAGGGCTTGTTTGATAAAATGATTATTTTTTATTCTTAATTTTTAATCTTTTTCTCTTGAGTTATGTATAACTTGATTAGTTTTGATATTAGTAGGATTATTATCAATTATTTCTATTTTTTTTTATTTTTCTTTTCTTTACTTAATATCATCTGGACATTTTTCATGTTGTTGCTGATTTTTGAGGTTGGTTCTACGGGCCCAAGCTCAGCTGTAATGGGCCTCAGTACTGGGCTTGTTGGGAAGAAGTCCTTATTGAGCCTGGGAGGAGCCCGTGTGCATCGAGAGGGCGACTACTTGAACCGTCACGATAACTACAATCGCAAAACGGTTGTAGTGGGCACCCGTGTGAGCACCGGTGCGCACCCTCCACCATTCTTTTTCAAATCATATCACAAGAGATTCACAAAGAAAAGAAAAAGAGAGAGAGTTTTTGCCCTAGCCTGCTTGAGAGAATTTCTCCAATGTTTTGTCGCTCTCTCAGGTCTCATCCCCCTTTCAGACGGGTAGAGATTACCTATTATGCCTCAGAGGTGTGACCTTGGATGGGTGACACATGGCATTGGGTTCCCTCAGATCATGCCACGACCCGCTCTCGCCTCAACTTACAAGACCTCTTACCATCTAAGTAGAGGTGGAGGTCGCCCCGCGACGTTAGGGTAAATGTACTTGCCCACCTCTCGGTTATGCATGGAGTCAGTAGTTGAGCATTTCAGATGGAGCGGGCTCAGAGATTGCTGATCAGAGGACATGGGGTTACCTCCTAGCTGGGCAGGTCAACTTACCCCATTTATGCAAAGGGTTAGACCTTGCTTCTGGTATCAGTTGTTTGGCAGGTGCTATTTCGGGTAAAGTTTGCTTCTTTATTCACCTTGCACACACATACCATTTCAGGCATGCTTATCTGGGCTGAAATTGTAGGCTGGCAAGCTTTGAAGGGCTTTTAGGTCTTTTCTAATGTTTTAGAAGGTATGGGTCAGGCTTGATTGGGCCTCAATTTGGTGTCCTATAGTGTTAGGTTGTGACCTCATGGGCCTATTTGATAGATTAGGCTTGAGGTTTATGGATCCTGAGTTAGCCTAAAGGTGGAAAAAATTTATCCGCAATAGTTGCCTCCAGTCCTTTCCTCCCCCTTCAAAGGGAGGCAAGGACTAAGTTGTTTGATGAGGAGCGAGCTAGCCTAGGGCCCCCTAGTAAGGTTGGGAAGAGGCTCTAATTAGTCGGGGATGTCCCGCCCTCCTCCTTTTTTAGATGGTCCGGTGGTCATCATACGGTGAGTCCCCGAAGGTCCTTTCAATACCTCTTCTTTGCTTAAGGCACATGCATCAAGAGGCCAAGCCTGTATCATGCACCAAGGGAATAAGCTGGTTTTGACACGCTGGGACTCAACCAATCATGGGTAGTTAAGGACATGGGGCACGCGTGGGCCAAACATGTCCCACCTTATTTGTTGCCCACGTGGGTTGATTTCTGGCACCTACTTCCTCTATCAAGCCATCAATCATTGGGGTTTAATCCTTGAAAAGGGCAAATTAAAGTGAGGAAAATGTTCCCTCTACTTCTGACAGCCACACATATTCAACCTTTACCTATTGTGCGTCATCGCTCTCAGCACTCCAAAATGCCCTTGCTTTCCCGTGGCTACTCATCACTTACTCATCATCCTCCTTTTTTGATCGCCCACCTGAAACCCGTTGTCAATGACTTCCCTTTTTACTTTCATGAGTAAATCCTCATACTCACTTTTCATCCTCTCCTCCTTTGTTTTTGTTTTTTTTTTGGGTGCCTCATTGTGAGGCCAACCTGATGGAACGGGGGTGACAGGGAGTGAAAGAATATGGAGGAGAGGGGTAAAACCCTTCGAGTTAGGGATCCTGTGGCCACGGGAGGGGCAAATCCGCTAGGGCACTCCATTTGGTTGTGTAGGCCTGTGTCCTTAGCATTTTTTAGATCATAAAGAGGGGTGTCATTTGAAATTTGTAACTTAGGGTTTTGACTGGTGTCTTTTCGGACTGACTGTTGTTGTCTATTTGCCCGTTTCTTTTTCAGATATAGTGTGAACCCATAGACAAAGGCTTCAAGGTTGCCCAACTCCACGACCTATCCCTCAACTGGAACCTATAGAGGTCTCCTCCAGTAGCCTATCTCCTGGTACTAGCCTTACCTGGGTCTAGGCTAGAGTAAGGTGGTCTGTCTTTGGGATCGACTCCCTTGGCAGTTAGGTTTCCTTCCTCAGCGCGGAAGGAAAGTTATGAAGCAGAAATTGAGGTTACCACTCGCCATCACAGTGGGTCGCTTCAAGAGCACCCGAGTGGGGGCTCCATATTCGGAGTCGTCCATCCCCTCCAAGAAAAGGAGACTAATTTTGAATGTCGAGTTTGAAAAAGAAGAAGAGGAGGAGTTGGCTCCTCTATGGCCTCTATCTGGGGGCCGACTCTGGTTGGGGAGTCTTCCAGGGCACACCAGGACGTGCTCATAATGAGTGAAGATGAAGTAGGTGAAAACAAGGCTAAGCTAGAAGGTTTAGCTGAGGATCGAGACGTTCGAAAAATCAAACCTAGGTAAGGGGGGTGAGCCTAAAGAGGAAGAGGTGGTGAGCCATGATGAATGGGCTATAGATCTTATGAAGTCTTCTGTCACCACTAGCCAACTCATAGTAACAAAAAAAGAATACGACATTCCCTTAGATATGACACTTAGGGTACCGAAGAAAATGAGGTCCTAAGCCAACCTCATGCGGGTGAGATCGCCATTACCATCCCTGCTTTTTACTATGGCCTGAGAGTGCCCTTCCCAGCTTTTGTGAGGAAATTTCTCCACGAAGCCCTTGTCCACCTCGTACAGCTTTGTCCTAGTAAAGTAAATAATGCTGGGAACCTATATCCATTGGTGCAGGGAAAATGAGGAGGAGCCTACTATAGATGCCTTTATGATGACCTTCTCTTTAAAGGTCTCAGGCACTCTTTGGCACTATTATGCCTACAAATACAAAAAGTTCAACAAAGTAGTTGAGGGTTGTCAGCCCAAAGTCTTGGGCTAAGAGATGGTTTTTTATGAGGGGAAACTGTGAGGGAATTGGAAGCAGCAACGGCTGGTCACACCGTGTTCCTAGGACATTTTGCACCCCCGTCTGGCCCAAGTCGAGGCCTAGGCAGCCTCACACCATAACTTTCCTATAATCCATTTAATATTTAAGGTATTAATTTGGAGGGTTTAGAATGGATTCTTCATTCATCTTCTCATCTTCTCCCTCCACTAATCACTTTACTCAAATAACCACCATAACTTTCATTCCTCTACCACTCCCTCCTTTTTAAATCCTATCATCAAACATAGTCTCAAAGAAAAATAAAAGTGTTTTTAATTGTTTTATTTTCTTAATCTATTAAAATAATGGTGCACTCTCTCGTGAAAATTTCAATGATTTTTATTTGTTCCTAAGGTTTGAAATTCTTTTATTTCAGCATTGCTCAAATTTTGGATTTTGTGTTTGTGCAGTATTGTCATAAATATGTTAAAGCAATCTACTATGGATTCGAGAGTTGTCAAAGGACCAATAAATACATACCCAATAAAGCAATATATCACGCCATTTGCAAATTGATCAATTTGAAACCTTCGTCTAGTAATTAGCTCCAAAACATAATCCCATTATCAAAAACATTAGTTTTCTTTAAGCTTAGACGCTTTATTGATTGAATCAACAGTGTCTATGGATTTTAGGGTTTGTTTATGGTATAACTTAGAAATTTTGTATTTAAAACTAATGGTGTTGATTGCTGAAGGAGGATCGATGGAGGAGGAGCACGGAGATGGTGAACTAATTGTCTATATAGGAAGCAACTTGTGGTTTTAAAGAAACTGCTATACATAACTCCTATATGAACGCCGCCTTGAGATCATCGGGAATGTCCGCTAACATGACTAATATCAATGGCATCAAGTCTTATAATGAAGGGCATAACATGCCATATCAATTAGTTACTAAGGGAGTTGATGAAAAGCCTCCCTCATCCATTGCCATATTGACTTCGCAATGGGAACTCTCTAGAATGACATTCCTACTACAGAAGCAAAAAAGGTGGAGGTGAATCAAGCATTAAAGCTATGATGCACTCATGTGTGAGTGTCTTGCCTTTGTATCTCCACCTTCCTCCCAGTCCAATGCTGGACTCTAGTTCCTAATCCCCTACCAACTCATAGGAGGATGCTTTAAATGAAGCATACTTTTACTCTTAACACCTCCAAGACTTGCCAACTCACATGCTAGCCAAGTACTCTAAAGCATAAGATGATCGTACTTTACAAGATTGTATCTGTGGAAGTTTATTTACTTGTGCTTAGAACCCAAAAAGAGCTATAAAGCTTTTAAAACAACAAAGGGTACAAGAACCGCAAGACTAAAGACAAATCTATTAAACAAATCAATAAAATAAGTAAAAAGAACAAACATCACCTAAATGTCTAATCCAAAATAGTCTCTAGACTTGTAAGAAAAATGACAAGTCACTGTGTACTCTAACTTCATAGAAAGTGAATGGAGCCTCCCTGGAAATATAACTAAGTGAGAAGTAAGAAAAGTTACATTATAGCCATGCACAAATAAAAAGCTAGCCAATAATGACAAGAGGTCTCTACATATCTTATAAGGATCCAAGTCATGCTAATGAGTAGCCAAAAATCAAGCATCTCTCAAAACCGGTAAGAATCCCAAATACTATGCTTTAATGGGTTAGCACTGAACCAATGACTATAAAGGGAAATAGGAAACTTCTTGAAGGTCCTATCAATCTCTAATACCGTATGGAGATGAGGTTGTTGAAACACTCTTTGAAGCACTTCCATAAGAAAATCTATAAAATGCTAATGTGGATGCAAGGCACCACCATAAAGTGTCCTTTACCTTCACCGTCTTGTGTGATCGATAGTCCAAAAACCGTATAAGTGTCCAAACGAGACATGAGCTAGTGGAAATGACTTGTCTTGCATAATATGGACAACCCAAGGGATCAAGCCGCTAGGAATTGTGTTCTCGAGGCAAGGAAAAATAAATCTTCCCAGCCAAACTAATACCATAGTCATGGGATGAATCTAGAAAGCTTCTTTCAACCATTCTCTAATTTCCCATCATGGTGAGAACCTCCCAAAATAGTCGGATAAAAAAATCATAATGTAATCTCCTTTTCAATATCCATAAGTTATGTAGAACTTGAGTTGGAAATATATAAGCATTTGTAGTGACATGATTGTTATAAGGGCCGACATTCACACCATTACCCTCCGGATAGTGTAGCCTAGACAATAGGCCTCGACCGATGAATAAATAGAATCCATTATAAAGGCCGAAGTTAGAATTTTTCGACGCTTTGATCTCCTTTGCTAGTTTGGAAAAACTGCAAGAAGATGGTAGTTTGCTTGCATGCTACTTCAACCCCTACAATACAACTACGAAGAATGGGACATCTTGTAAACAAAATGTCAAGCACCATGAGATAATGGTGACAAACCATAAGCCAAAGCAAAACGAATTCCATATGGTTAAATGAGGTGCACAAATTATAATTTCATCCTTATATTGTCTAAATTAAGTAATGAATGCATGAGCTTCATCTATAAATGTTCATATTATCTTGAGCATAATTGACATATGAGTATGCTCCCACATCGCATATATATATAATGTGAATATTTGCATATTTTCAAAGTATTATGTAACCTATTCTCAAGTGCTATTCACATATTTATTCCACATGATCATGCTATATAAATTGCATAAATATGTTATTGCAAAATGTCGTATATATTATTTTAGTATCAACCATCACATTGTGTTATAATGTAATTGATCACAAAAGAGATTTTTTCTCTTTTTCACATTGCTCATGCATTCGACATTAGCATAAACATTTTGGTAAATTGTGTGCACATGTATGGACATTTTCCACATGAATATATGCATAAGTTACTCTTCCACAAAAGAATGTGACAAGTACATGGTTAGTGGATTCAAGAATGCCAATGACAAGATCAGAAGAATTTCCAAGTTTCTTTCAAGTTGTCTTAATGCCATGGTCTAAAATTTTTCAAAGCAAATAGTTGCATGCCTTCAGTACATTATTTTCTGTGGATTCTATAAAATATGTATTTTCCACATATATATATGTCCATTTTCATCATATTCAAATTTTCCATATGTACATGACAATAGATTTGTGCATCAAACTATTCCAATTTTGGTTCAATTAAAATGAACTCAAGCTTGTTTAAACAAATATATGCTATACATGAGCATATATGCAATCATTGTCTTAGTACAACAACATGGTGTTTGAGACTTGAAAGAATATAAGTTCCATCACAAGCCACACGACATGATCATCAATATATTCCCATTATAGTTCAAAAACAATTTTAGAAAATTGCACAAGATACAAATGCTAAGTGTGCTACCAAACCTGAAAAAGTAAGTTGTCATGGGGAATGATGTCTCCAACAAGCCGAACCAAAGAGCAAAATGGGAAAGCTTCAAAGAACTTGCAATAGTACAAAAAATGCCACCAATTACCCTCAATGATACAAGAAAAAAGTTATAAATAGTTGTAAACACAACACCATATCAGTCCCACAACAAAAAGAAAATTTTTGGCAGCAAGCACTTAATATATATATACACATATGTATTTATTGTTGGGAAAATAATGTAAGTACCCTAATCATACAAGTATCCATAACATAAATATGCACTAAAGGTCGATCTTTCAACAAAACTAAGTTTTACAAATGCAAATTTAGCCATGAAAATTCAGTTTTCGTCCCAATTATTCCATGAACACAATATATGGGAAACGAAAAACACAAGGAAGCAGTTAGCTGTAAAAATGTGTGTGTGTGTGTTTTTTTTCAATGGTGTAAAATCACATCTTTATGCACATGGTGGATTGGAACTAAGCAAGGGATCTTGAGAGGTGCAAGCATTAACTACCTTTGAAAACAATAATATGGAGGTAAAGGTCATTCTCTCTGTAGTTTCCTTTGTTGTCGACCCTCACCAATGCAAGCTTGAATTTTGATGAGTTCAAATCAACTTCGACCCACAAGCTCTGATGCAATGAGAATCAAAACACAAGGGAAACTCAAATGGCAATCATTTAGTGGGAAATTGTTGTAGAGCCTTCTCTCTTCGCCACCAACTCCCACACAATGCAAGTTAGGATTTTTTGCAAGCCCTTAAGCTTGTTTACCCTCCAAATTAGGAATAAACCTAAAGCTAGATGGAATCAAGATGCAAACATGAAAGTGATTTTAAGAAAAATAAAATGAAATCTAGTTTGAAAGTGCGCCTCAATTCGAAGATCTTGGGGAAGTAAGGCTTAAAGATTGGAACTTTTTCCCCTATGCTTGCTGTTAATCACTTTATCCAATCAATATCAAAATTTTCTTTTAAATCCCTTGAATTTTCGGTCGGGATTTAAGAAGAAGACCGGAAAGCCACCATCACCCAACCTTCATGCACCCTCTTCCTTTCCTTCCAATGGCCATCCCTTTCCCTTGAAAAAAACCACTGACCCCTTGTGAATCTCTCCAATGGTGCGATCTCAATGATGAAGGTTGTAATTGTTCAAATTGAAAGTGTATGAACCATATTAACACAAAACCCAAAGTGTAGGGGTGATAAATGTAATTAACCCCAAAATATTTGATATCCAAATAATATTTTTCAATTTAATAAATTAAAAAATTATTAATAGTATTTTTTATATTATGAATGAGCTTAAATATTATATGAAAGAATTTTATTTTCACTTTAAAAATCCAAAATATATTTTAACGGTTGAGATGTAAAAGTATTATTCTAAATAACATATTATATAGGTGAATTTAAATTTTTAAGTTGGAAGAGAGGAATTTAAAGAAAAATAATATATCAATAAGTTTTTATTTTTATTAAAAGTATAAATAAAAATTGTCGTCAAACTTGATAAAAAAAAATATAAAACAATCCATAAATATAAATATTATGCGTAAAAGTCCAACCTTACTCTAGACTTTTATCGGTCTGCAAAGTTAGAGTAGTAAGAATGCATATCTCCTAATATAATTTTCAATCGATGAGATCCATATCAAAATCTTTTTTTATTCATAAAAAATATTAAATAATAAAAAGATCCTAGGATACCATTCTAGTATTTTAAGTTTATCTCAACCAACTCAAAAATATTTGGTATCCAAATGATATTTTTCAATTTAATAAATTAAAAAAATATTAATAATATTTTTTATATTATGAGTGGGCTTGAATATGATATGGAAGAATTTTATTTTCACTTTAAGAATCCAAAATATATTTTAACGGTTGAGACGTAAAAAGTATTTTCTTAAATAACATATTATATAGGTGAATTTAAAATTTTTAAGTTGGAAGAGAGGAATTTTAAGAAAAATAATATATCAAAAGTTTTGATTTTCATTAAAGAAATAAATAAAAATTAGCATCAACCTTGATAAAAATAAAAATACAAAACAATCCATAAATATAAATATTGTGGGTAAAAGTCCAACCTTACCTTGGACTAGGTCATGACAAATCCAAAGACAACACGGTCATTTGGGAGGCCTTAACCTATAGAAAATTTCCTTATCTTAGTTCAATGGAGGCCTAATCACATGATGCCCTTGCAGGTGTTTAACTTCCCTTACAAACCAAAGGGTTTCATATGAAGATTGAAAGACATTTAATATGGGTAGAGAGAAATTAAAGTTTATAGAGGAAATCCTTCTCTTCATCTTTTCCTATAAGTCATAGCCACTGTATTAAAGAGAAATCATATTTGGGAAGACAAAAAGAGGGTTTTACTTGAAATGGTAATTGCCTAATTTAAAACAATCCATGTCCAACTTGACTTTTGCACAACAAGAAAAAGTTGACTATGCAAAACACGTGGGGGAAGGAAAAGCTCCAACCAACAAGGTCGAGCTCTATGTTTAATGTTGGAAAACTGATTACCATCATTATGTGGCACTCCAAGAGAGGTTGGTGGCTTAAGGTGTCATATTGGCCAACTTGACCTTTGCTTTCCAATCCCCGAGGACACATGGTTGGATCTTAACCAGGGGCATTTCGCCATGTGTCACTCATCTGACAACCATCATTCTTGTATATAAGGTAGCATTCAAGCACACAAAATTGAAATCCCCCAACTTATTCCTTAACCACAATTTAGTGGATATTTGGACTTTCACCTAGAGTAACAAAGGCTTATTAGTTTCCTTGTCACTACTCTTGGAGATAGAGAGCCTCTCAAATACTTTCCAAGAATACTACTCAACCATTGAAAGAGAGAGCATACCCTAACCCCTATTCCTATATTATTCCTATATATATCCTATGTAAAATAGTGACTTAGGTATCTAAGGGTGTGCATCGGCACCCTTGTTGACCTATTCTCTCTAGTTGCAGATTAACTTGAACAACTATAGCTTAGGTCGAATAGGCCAATCTCAGATCAAATGCACCCTCAATAAGATTCCTAATTCTATAATATTTTGGATTGGGTCCAGAGCAAATGACCCATATCTATTAGGTCACAACCCAGTTAAGTATAACACAAACTTTAGACGCCAACAATAAGGAATGTCTTTAATAAGTTAGCTTTGGAAATTCATCCTGTTTAATAATAATGTTATTTTTGTAATTTCTCTATAGGTTATGATTTCTTTACCTTTATATAAAAGCATATATGTGGTTTTATGTATAAGAATTAGATTGCTCAAAGTTACAACTTGCAAGGAGGAGAAAGACACATCGAGGGAGGAGGAGAATGCAACAAATTCTAAAGTTCATTTGTAAGGAAGGAGGAGGAGAAGGCAAATTCTAAGGTTATATTATGCATATGTTAAGGTTGTGACTTTATAATCTTTAATAAAGCATATTTTTAATCTTCTTCCAAATTTCCTTCAAACACCTATACAACTCGATATATATATATATATATATATATATATATATATATATATATATATATATATATACTAGATGGTCAATTTATGTTCAATGTATATTAATTTAAAAATACATGGAAAACAAATTAGAGACATTCTACAAAATTAAGTAAACCTCAAATAGATAGATATAGAACACGAACAATCAATGAAATCATAATACTTTAACTTTTTCTAAATAGAAAAGCCACATATAATGAACTAAAATGATTCCAAAATGTAGTTGTTTGAGCTTAATATTTTCTCAAATTATGAGAATAAATATTTTTTGTTAATAAACAGGCTAGAGTGACAGATGAGATTGAAATGGAAAAGATTTGAATGTTGGAGTGATAGGTTGGAATGGATTGATTGGAATATTGGAGTGATAAACTAGAATGAGATGAATATTGGAATGTTGGAGTGGCGAATGACTGGCCATACCAAATGGGGGTAAATTAGTAATTATGTAAAATATTTGTTTAGCCGTTGATTTATCAAGAGGGAATAATTGGCCGCATAAATGTACCGTATAAACTAACCTGGAATGGCCAAGGGTATTTTGGTAATTTTTGGATCTAATGAATTTAAGAGGTTGTTGCGATAGCTAGGGTTGTGTAGGTTGGATTAAACTAATCTACGTTTATCCTGGTATGATAAAAGTTATTAGTCAGTTCTTATCTCTTTATCTCTCCAATTACATTATGCTAACTTGAATAAAATAAGAGGAGACGACATTCCAACATGAAAAGGACCCCCGCTGGCACATCAAATCCCATAGAATTGCTTATCTAACTTTCCTTATAGCTTCCATAGAGTTTAGTAATTCTAAAGTTTGTAGTGTTCAGTGATTTTAGTAAGTTTGAAATCTGCTTGATGATTAGTTTTGTTTCAGGTAGTTCATTGAGCTTATAGATTGTTCATTCTCTACAATCTAATACAATTGTTTGTTTAGAGTCAAATCCTTCAATAAAGATTTCATCATTTTTCTCTATTTATATTAGAGTGGTACGCTCGCGCAATTAGAGAACATAATATATTTATTTTTCTTAAGCAAACATATTTTTTGGCACGCTTAAAGACCTTTTGCTAGAATCATCATGGTGGAAATTAGATCAACCGCAGCAGCAAAAATCGACCGCCCTACGATCGCAAGAACACTTCCAAAGTGAATGATAAAAATCGACCGCTCAAGTTGGTGATGTGAATGAGAATCGAGATTGTCGAACCCGCCATGGCATCGATTGGTCCTCAATTGACGACCTTAGATATCAAATCGGAGGCTCGAGGGACTAAGTAGTTAGAATCGAGAAAAAATTAGCGAGTCGGTCAATTGATTGAACACTCCTACGGAAATATAACAAAGCTTAGTATGCTTTGAACGCTCATAGAGAAATTGGCTAATCTAGTGGCCCAACAGACACAAAGAAGCCTAGCGTGCACAACAAAGAACTCGCAGATGGTCGCTTTCATGGAGTATATACAAGGGTCATTACTACGGTCGTGGACAAAAATGAGCCATTCCAACCTCTAGTCAATAGGCCATTCCAGCCGCTGCCTATGGATACCAGCAGGTTATTCCAACTGCTGGTCAAGGATAGTAGCAGGCTTTTCAGGCTGCTGTGGACAATACTGGGAGATACGTTCCACCCCAGCTCGGCTGGGTTATCAGGATCAGTATGGACATGGAAGGAATAGCTAAGGAGAAATTTGTGTAACCGAACTGAATGGCCAAAAAGCGAGGAATGATGATGCCGCTGGTCAAAATGGCAGGCAAAACCAACTTATAAATCGGAACCAATTGATCATTTGATTAAAGAACGAAGTCGCCCAACGCATGCACGTATCAACCACCCATGTATAGGAGGTCTTATCTTGAGGCTATTGAACGCATGGAACTTCCATGAAATATTAGATCTTCTGGATTCACATTGTTTTCTGGAGAAGAAAATCAAAGTACCATTCATCACATATGTCGCTTCATGATTCAATGTGGCAAAGCGGCTACCAATGATTTTTTGAAGCTAAAATTGTTTGACAACTTCCTTACTAGTTCACTTTTACATGGTTCATCAATCTACCAGCCAATTTCATTCATACATGGTAGGAGATGGAAAGGAAGTTTCATGAGTAGTTATAGAATTGAACCGTAGTGTCGATGATAGATCTTTCTCTGAAACAACTGAAAGTTTCTAGCACGCTTCAAACGAGTCGAATCGATGTCATCCGGATGTTCCAAAAGAGAATTCGTGAAATTGACCATGAGTGGCTTGAGTTACAGACTCAAGAAAAAGTTCGTTGGAATGGAGTTTGGAGACTTATTTGAGTTGGCCACGAGGGCTACTAGGTATGAAGACATTTTGAATAAAGAATATCAGTACAAAAGTTCATCAAAAGGAACATACTATAAGGATCCAATGTGGATATAAATTTGGTAGAATCAGAGGATCATACGGAGGACGATCGATTGATGTTGGATTAGTGAAGTTGTGGCCACACGCCATACACACACATGTAGAGCCTTAGTTAAGCCATTGGGAACCTAAAAACATTCCAATTGGCTAAAGAGACTAAATCAAGAGTGGACGGCCCCGAAGAATGTTTTCTTTCAATATTACAAAGGCCGACCAAACATTTGACTTGCTTCTGGTCGATAAAGTGATCAAGTTACCTGATGGAAACAAAATTCCATTTATTGAGGAGATTAAGAAAAGACAATATTGTAAATGACATCATTCATGGAGCCACAATATAGTAAATTGCATTCGGCCTCTTCAAGCATTAATCGAGAAAGGAACCTTGAAGTTACGGATAAGGGAGGTGAGGTAAAGGATGTTGACAATAACCCTTTTCCTACGACACGTGAACATGACCATGACCAATATCTCAAAACTGCTACCGTGGTACCTGGGAGTAATAAGAGACCGAGAGATGAGAGAATGAAAAAGGGAGAAATATTTCATAAGGAGAAGCTTATGCACATGTGTAAACATAAGATAGAGGCCGAGAAACGCCGAGAAGGACGCCAAAGATAAAGGTAAGGTCACACTCAAACTACCACCCGAGAGTTATGGCCTTACGTACAAAGAGAAATTTTAAAGCAAAGTCAGTTTTTGTTAGACTTGGTAGTACAATTGAACAAGTGTAGCCAAGACTCAGGTTAGGTAGAGAACAATGGCACAAGCAACGACATGATGATCGATCAAAATTTTGACCACGGGATGATCAAGATCGTGTAAAAAGTCAACAGAATCCTAACGGGGTGGAAGCTGATCCTAGTTTACAAGTTACCATTTTTTGGGATGATCAACATCGTGTAGTATCCAAGAAAGCTGAAAAGAGTTCTCAGTAACTCTTACGAGAATGGAGATCCTGAAGTTAGTTTACTGGTGCACCATCTGGAAAGTCTGATTACTATATGCAGTATTCAAAACCTAACAGCTATCATCAGTATCCTATCAAACCTATTGGATGGGATTTGGATATACCAAGGCAACATGATATATGTTCAATAGATAGATGTACGGAAAGACGCGATTGGACAGTGAAGGCCTTTAGGTCACCTGTTAAAGAGGTTGGCCGATGGTATCAAGCAGGACCTAGATATTGTCGTCCTTTTACTCATATACAGAAAAAAGGCTTCAAAGGGAGCATGCATCAGCTCAAAGAGAGGCCGAAGAAAGAGAAAATGGTATTATGAGTGTGAAACAGGTTGGGAATGGGAAAGATAGAACAACTGATCCATTGGCTGAGACTTTCGTCAAGAATGATGTGATGTACCGTGAAACAGTTGAAAAAGATGGAATGGTTGATACATTGGCCAAGACGCCAATCTCAAGGATGATGTGACGGTGATTCATCAACTAAAATTTTAAAGATAAGGATGGTGACTTTAGCCAAAACTTCAAAGGCCGAGATTACCGATTATGACGTAAGAAATTTATTCAGCCAGTGATGATGATGAACTGCTCAAGGAATTGGAATCGTACCTATATGGGATAGAGGGTCGACTGGATACCATGAAAAAATTTAAACCAACCTATAAAGGAGAAAACCGGTTTAAGTAGGTTCCAAAAGAGAAGAAGAGTGAACCTCAGAGCGTTGAGGAGGTTGGAGATATTATGGATAAAGATGCAATAGAAGATCAACCTACAAAAGATGAAGAGTTGATGGTGTCTGGATTTTATAAAGAATTAAAGGTTAAACTTAAGTTGGGATCACCGGATGAAGCCGAATGTAATACACTCATGTTACCGCTGATTTTTGAAGCTCAACCAAATCAGCCAAGCTCAATAGATGGGGATAATGAGGAAAAAGAAATTAGCAAACTTGAGATTGTAGAGGAAGGTTAAGGTATGGGCCTACAATAAGTAAGGAAGATGGAGTTTTAAAAGCCTAAGCAGGAATGTATGCAACATCTCAAGCGATTCTATATATGCACTCACATTGACGCATACACAACCGAAAGTAATCGGTAGACAATGGCGCTGCTGTCAATATCTTACCAACTTTTATGATGAAATAACTTGGTAAAGAAGACCAGGATTTAATCCCTACTGAGTTGATGATGACTAACTTTGTTGGAGGAGTTACCAAGTGCAAAGGAGTTTTACCAAGATAACTCATTTGTTGGAAGCAAAACATTAATGACTTTCTGTGGGAGTCCGGATCACACTACAATGCTCTCTTAAGATGAGATTGGATTCATGCCGCCTATGTGTACCTTCTTCACTCCATTAAGTTACTGCTTTGGAATGACGAAGAGGTTGAATTGGTCAAAGTTGATAAATGCACCATTTATGGTGTCTACTAATGCCGTTGAGGCTAGATATTCGATGATGATATAGACCTTATTAAGTTTTGGGAAACACTAGGTTTGACCGCCCTGCAGAGGTTACGACCTTAAAGGACCAGGGGATACTGCAATTACTAGCGAAAGAAGCTTATAAGGAGCTGGATCATCCTATCACCGCTCTAGTATTGCAGTTGAAAACAAAAATGACTCAATGATTACAAACCCCATAAAGAACAAGTATGAGCCCGTTGAGACCTTAAAGAAGAAATTGATCGTTTATCTAGTCGAAAAGATATTGGGGTTTAGTTCAGCCATTGATAAGATTGAATGTCTAAGGGAAGATATGGTCGAAGAAGAAATAAAGATGGAAGAACTTCAGTTAGCACTTTTGAAGATGGATGATCTCAAATTTGGAAAGTGGTCTCCTAATTGGGAAGAATTGTACATGATTTTGAAGGTTGTGGGTAGAGGGGCATATCAATTGTACGACAAAGATGGTGTGGATTGAGACACTCCAATCCAATTAATGATCGCTTCCTTAAAAGTACTACCTATCCAGTTGGGAGACTCATAGGGTGAATAATTAGTTATGTAGAGGATGGTAGCCTAGTTAAGCGATTGTAGGCTTGATTAGACACATTATTTTGTAAGTCTATTAATAAAGTTAGATTGGTCGTTTTCTTTATTATAAGTTCATTTCATCTTTATTTTATTTGGTGTTTTCATTGGCTGAATACACAGTAAAAAAAAATGCATTAAGTAGTTGGCTAAAAAAAGCCACTAAGGATGGCCACTTTGACCAACTGATAGATTCCTACTCATAAAAAAATGATTCAAGACCTTGTTCATCTTACACGCATTGAACTTCTGAGGTGACACCTTTTTCAAGCAGCGGTCAAGAATGTAGTGTTGAAAGTGACCAATCTGAATCATGGTTCGCCTTGGGTTTTAATTCTAACCCAAGAGATGAATATGGGTATTCAACTTCAATTTGAGAATCCATTACAAGTGAAACTTATGAAGAATGAAAGAATTTGGTTAAGCAGTCTAATAAAAGACTGGAGTTTTATTGGGTTGGAGTGATTTTTATGCATAAAAAATAACCTTATATTGGGGTTAGTTGCATAGATTCCTTATAAGTTTGAAATTACAATCGACAATGTGTATTATTGGATTTTTATAGTCGTAATAGGTTGAAGATGATGCATAACTTTTTATTCGAAGATGTCGTAGCGGAAATTTCTTCGTGTGATTTTGGCTTGGCTCTATAGCGGCTACGTGGTTATTGGTTCTTTGGATTGAAGTTTTGAATGAGGTTTACACGAAACCATACATGTGGCTATCAGAGAGTATTTTGAAGTAAATTATTTATGGAAGCACGGCTTTTGAAAGAAGAAGCTTATGACATCATGGTTAGCATTTATGGATGCTAATAAATGTGTGAAGTGGAGCCCATGTAGACTACGGAATGAAAAGGGGGCATGAAAGAAATTGAAACATATTATTTATTATATACATTACAATGTTGGGCCCATGCCGGAGGATACTGGAATGGAATTTCACTTTGTAGTTCTTCATTGTGTGGTTTAAGTTTTGTGCTTTTAATTTTCGGTGTGAGAGGATACAGGAATGGAGAAATATTATGGTATAAAAGAGGTATGAGAATAAATATTTTTTTAAAAAAGGCTGGAGTGATAAATGAGATTGAAATGGAATATATTGGAATGTTAGAGTGATAGGTTGAAATGGATTTATTGGAATGTTGGAGTGATAGACTGAATAAGATGAATATTGGAATGTTGGAGTGGTGAATGACTAGCCGACCAAATGGGGAAAATTAGTAATTGTTTAAAATATTTGATTAGCCGCTATTTATTAAGAGGAATAATTGGTTGGACAACGGCTAGTATGAACTAACTGGAATGGCCAAAGGTATTTGGTAATTTTTTCTGATCTAATGGATTCAAGAGGCGTATGAATCGCTAGGGTTGTATAGGTTGGATTAAACTAATCTATGTTTATCTTGGTATGATAAGAGTTATTAGTTAGTTCTTATCTCTTTATCTCTCAATTACGCTATGTCAACTAGAATAGTACCGTAAGAGGAGATGACATTCCAACGTGAAAGGGACCGCTGCACATCAAATCCTATAGAATTGCTTATCTCTTTAGCTTTCCTTATAGTTTCTATAGAGTTTAGTAATTATAAAGTTTGTAGTGTTCGGATTTTAGTAAGTTTGAAACTCGCTTTGACACACTAGTTTTGTTTAATTTAGTTCATCAAGCCTATAGATTATTTATTCTCTCAATCTAATACAGTTGTTTGATTAGAGTCAAATCATTCAATAAAGATTTCATCATTTTTCTTTATTTATATTAGAGTGACACACTGCGTAATCGAGAACACAATATATTTGTTTTCTTAAGCAAACAAGTAATTTGAAGTTTAGAACCGTAGAGAACCAAATATTGTGATACAAGTATATGTATACACATATGTATTGATAGTAACAAACGTAAGGCTTTTGCTCTTTCCGATCTCTTATAATTATAACATTGTATTTTGTTGTTTCAACCTATATTATTGGTGGTGGGCGAGGGTTTTTTCTTTTTAATTAAATTCATTAAGAATTGATTTCAGAAAGCATGAGAACTACTTCTGTGTCGCAAACAAAAAATTTCTTTTCAAAATGTATTACTTTAGAGAAATTCCCAGTAATCATTTAGCTTGTGTTCATTAGGTTTTGTCTTATCCTACTTTCCAGTACAAAATATTGCATATACATTAGCTGCTTATTTAGCCAAACAACAGAAAAAATTAGAAATAAAACAAAGTATAAATTGCATTTTAGACTAATTTTAGAACTCATGCAAGATGAACTTGAAAAAGTCTCGGCCATAAATACCAGCTAGCTGCTTTGAATAAATTCCATATGATAGGGAATAAATATGGTTTTTTAGTTTCAACGATTGTTTAGGTATTCGAGTTTCTAGAATTTGCAAGATATTGATGATTAACAAGAAATAAACTATATATGTTATCATGTCATGCAATCCATTCCACCCAAGAAGAACAAGAAAATAAATGAGAAAAATAATTGATATATAAATAAATGAAAGATATAGAGGAGAGAACAAAAGTTAAATTATAGATGGCATGGCATGCATATTCTAATGGCTATATCTTGAATCTAGATTTTGGATTTAGTAACAATAATAACATTTGTTGTCACTGGTTTTTGGCACCTACTTCGTGGGCTTGAGTTTAGCTATAATGGGCCGTAATATTGGGCATAGATTGAAGAAGCTATTGCTATGGAGGGGCTGGATATATTCTAAGGCGAGCCGAGGTTGGGCAATGACTAAAGTAACAAAGGTCACCTTCAACCATAGAAAATGATCAGTGGAGGCACCGGTGCGCGCCCTCTGATGCTCAAGTCACCGTCCTTCACCAATAGGAATCACAAAGAATGCACAAGAGAAGGTTTTTACTCTAATCAATCTAAAAGAGTTTTCTAGTTTTCCCTCCACTTTTGGTGCTTTTCCTCTTCTCGATAGTGAGATTACCTTTTACACCTTAGAAGTGTAGCTTTGGATGAATGACATATGGTGCAAACTTTCCTAGGATGTTGCCTCCTAGCCCTTTTCCCAACCTCACTCTATACTCAAGACTTGATGCAAGTTGCATAGGGAGGCTGGGGTCAGACCTACTAATGTCGGGGTAAATATACTTGCCCACTTTTAGGGTCACATGTGGAATGGTGATTGAGCTTTTCAACGAGAAGCAGTCTAGGATTGGGCTGGTCAGAGGACTTATGGTCTTTTCCAAGTTTGGGTAGTGAACTTTCCTTATTTGTGTAAAGGAATTGACCTGATTTAACCTAGTAGCCATCCAAGAGGTGCTATTTTGGGTAAGGCTCATTTTCCTACATCATCACCACTTACAATTATTTAATGCGTGTCAAGCACGCTACTTAGGCAAAATTGGCAAGTTGGCAAGTTCAGAGGGGTATTTAGGTGTTTTCCCTTGTTCTTGAAGAAGTGGACTGAGCTTTAACTTGATGCCTAATGGTTCTAGGTTGTGGATTTCATAGGCCTTGTTAGTGGTTCAGTGCATGGCTTAAGGATCCTGGGCTAACCTAAGAGGGTGAAATTTACCCATACAGTTGTCCCCTAATTCTTTCTCCTACCTAGAAGGGAGGTAAGGACTAAGTTGTTGAAAAGGTATGGCCTTGCCTGTGGCCTTAGACATGGCTCTGACGAGGCTCTACTAGCGATGCGCTTGTCTATGACTGGTAAGACACGACCTAACCTCCCTTCTTTCTTCCCTTAGATGGGATGGCCGATCATTATAGGATGATTCCCTAGGGAGGTCCTTTTGATACCCCAACACAGCTTAGGACGGGTACGAGTATCAAGACGTTGAACTCCGGTATTGTGCACCTGGAGAGTGGGTAGGCAACTGACATGTGGCACTCACAGAAGTAGTTATGGAGGTTAAGGACGTGGGACACATGGGTTGGGCTTGACCTTTTTCTTCGCTACCCACTTGGGTTGATCCCTACCGTTCATTTTCTCCTCCAATTATGGATGGTTAGGGCTTCATCTCATAAAGGACAAATTCAGAGGAAATACCTTTCCTCTACTTTTTACACTACACGTATCCAGCCCCTACACATCATACATCATTGCCCCCTCATTTTCAAAAATTTTCTTGTCTCTTGCTGCTACGCATCGTCTACTATACATCGCTATCCTTCACCAATCACTCGCCTAAGTCTAACGTCGGAAACCTCTTCCCTTACTTTGATAAGTAAGTCTTCGCTTCCCTTTCTTTTCCTCCCCTTTTTTCATGGTCTGGTTGGTATGGTTTCTCTTTGGTTACATGTGTTTGGGTGTGTCATTGAGAGGCTAGCAAGGTGGAAAGAGTGAGAGGGAGTGAGGGAGAAGTGGTGAGCCTCAGGATAGGAAGTTTCACAATGGTAGGGAGTCAGATCTATTGGTGAGATTCACTGAGCCACGTTGGCTTTGGGTTCTCGATCCTTTTAGGTTCATGAGGTGTCACCATTTGGAACTTGTTAGTTTAGGGTTTCTACCTATGTCTTCTCGGATTGACTATTGTTGCCTATTGGTCTGTTTCTTTTTTCAGAGATGGTGCACACTCTTAGGCAAAGGCTTCAAAGTAACCTTGCCCCTTGATGTGATTTCCCATTGGAACCTATGGAGGTTTCCTCTAGTAGCCCATCCTTTGACAATGACTTTATCACGTTCTGTGTTGAACTCTACGCCTTTAGTTGTTAGGTTCCAATCACCAAATCCTGAGGAGAGTGTGAAAGTGGAAGTCGAGGTCACCCTCCCACTTATGGTCAGTCAGGGTTCAAGTCCCAGGAGCACTCGAAAGCAGCTCTATTTTCGGAACCTATTGGGACGTCCAAAAGGAGAAGGCTAATATTGGAAGTATAATTTGAGGAGGAAAAAGAAGAGGAGCTGAATCCCCGTGGCCTTTTTCTTGTAGGTTAAACCTAGTCGGGACTCTTCTAGGCTACCCCTGCACCCCCGTGTTGAGTAGGGACGAGGAAAAAATCATCGAGAGTCTATCGAGGATGAGGTTGAGAAGAAGACTAGGTTGATGATGCTGACCCATGTGATGGGGGCGAGTTAGGCGAGGGAGACGAGCCTGGGGAAGATGAGGTAATAGGTCACATGGAAGGAGCAATTGACCTTATCATATCCTCTATCACCATCAATTAGCTCATAATATTGAGGAGGGAGTATAGCATTCCCCTTGATGTATCCCTTAGAGCTCCTGAGAAGGATGAAGTCTCGAGCTAACCTCGTAAGGGCGAGATTGCCATCACCATCCTAGTCTTCTACTATGGGCTCAAGGTGCCTTTCCCTACTTTCATGAGAAAGTTCCTCAAAGAGGCTCTATTGACCAGTGTAACTCTCCAGTGTCCCACAAATTGTGCTAGGAACTTACATCCACTAGTGAAGGGAGAATAAATAAGAGCGTGTGGATTCTTTGAGGATGACCTTCTCCTTGAAGGTCACGCACACCGGGCACCATTATGCCTACAAGTAAAAAGGTTAATAAGACATAGTGGGCTATCCAACCCAAAGTCCTAGGCCAAGCAGATGGTTTTTATGGGAGAAACTGAAAGGGTTAGTAGGTAGCAAAGGTTGGACCCATCATGTCCCCTCTAACCTTTGCACCCCGTTTAGCTCTAGCTCTAGGCCCAACCACCCTAAGAACTTACTAGCTATGCTCGAATAAAATTCTGCAAATGAAGGTGCAATACTGAAGTTAAGAAGTCCTTTCCCTGAACACATGATAGCTTATGACCTTTAGGTTGATCCCGAGGTCGAGGAGGATAGTACCGCTCCTTCTTCAATTATCTTGCGCTCTTTATAACTTAATAAATCTTACCATTTTCCTCTTATGGTTTTTTCTCGCAGGGAATCAACACACCGTAAGCACTTTAAAAGGCCAAGTCACAGAAAGATTTATGTGCTTGGTCCTTGCCGACAACCCCCTGCCCCCCTCCCCCCAATCTCTAAGAAGCAAGACCTCCTCCTCCTCTTCTTCCAAAGGTTGGCAAAGCTGCACCCACCTCAAAGGAGTGTGTTGGTCTAGGTAAGGGAAATCGTAGTCGCATCCCTAGCCAACAAAAGAGAGTAAGGTACGATACCTCTAGCCCATACATTGCCGGTGGAAGGGCTCTCGAGGACCTCTTAGTATTTATGAGGAAGATAGGACTTATCCGACTCCCGAGATGCATGAGGCGATCCGAGGAGTAGGCCAAGTTAACTCGACGATTATGCTAGCTTCTCTTTGAAGGTAAACCTTGGCTAGGTTATCGGCTAAGATTTCGTGAGGCTCTCCCCAAAAGTTACCCTAATAACTCAAACCGAGGGATGAGAGACATCGAGAAGAGGCAGCAGAAGAGAGCCTTCATAAGACTAGGATTGAAAGTACGGTCATGGTTGGAGAAACTTCTACCAAACCATCAAGAAGAAGAAAACCCAAGAAAAGGACCCTTTAATCTTGATGAGTTATGACTTTACTTTCCCTACACCTTTATTTTTCCTTTACATTAAAACTATTTTCATTTTATGGATTTGAAGACAATGGGTAGCCCCCACCAACTATGGGGCAAACTTACTTTCTATTTATGGGTATGTGTATTTATTCAACACTAGATAAATTTTTATTTTTTAAACACTCACTTACTAACCACTGCTATCACGCATTCAACCATTATCCTTCCACTCCCTAACTCTTACTTTCTTCCCTAATGGAGGAAGGTAAGAGTTAGAAGTTCTTATTTCGAGGAATCTCATGGTAGTTCTACTTATAATTGAGGGAAGACTACCATAGGAAAGGCATAGATCCTTTTCCCCGGAATTACAAGCCGCCTTCATCCGATTCATCAAAAGTGAGGGTCCCTCATGGGGCCTTATCACTTAGTCCGATCCATGGAGAATTTAAGCCTATGATGCTAACTTTTAACGGCAAAAAAAGCCGACTCGAAGTCTTTGCTAGATTTACCTTTTGTATCCCATAAGATTTCATAAAAATGGGTAATCTTTTCATTGAACAAGAAGGTTGGGCATTACAAATTTTAGCCTAAGATACAAAAGATAGACACTAACAAATACAAAGGTCCTATCCTATTAATAATAGAACTTCAAATGGTCCATATTCTATGGGTGCTCCGTAGTTCGATCATGTTCTAATTGGAAGTCCCTAGGCGCACCACTTTAGTGATTCCGCAAGGTCCTTCTCAGTTGGCCTTAGTTACCTTGCTCCATGCTCTTTGTATTTTGATGACTTTCTTCAACCCAAATCTCCAAGATGTAACCCCTATGCTTAACTCTCGAGTTGTAGTAATAAGTAGATTTTTATTGATAGGCACCGCCTTATCACCGCCCCGTCCCTCCTTTCTTCTAGAAGATCAAGCTCGACCCTGAGGGGATGCTTCATTGCAATCGGGCAAGAAGTGCTGGGTGTGATAGCTAGGGGCACCTATCTCACTAGAATCACCGCCTCAATTCCAAAACACGAGAGTGGAGTCTCTCTCATGGCTATCCTAGCAAGATTTTAGTAAGCCCATAAATATATTGGACAACATATTGGGCAACTCCTCCACCCAAACTCCTTTCAAACTGCTAAGCTTTGCCTTCAGATTTGCCTTGATAGTCTTGTTCACAGCCTCCACTTGACCATTAGCCTGAAGGTGAGCCAGGAGGAATAGTATAGGAGGATCCCTAGCTTGTTCTACATCTTTTTATACTTTTCGTATCAATTGCTTTCTATTATCGTTACTATGGCTTTGGGTATTCTAAAGTTTACAATAATAGACCTCCAAATAAATCCGAGGTTTTGGCCGCTATGGTTGTGAGGGGTTTAACTTCTACCCACTTGAAGTAGTCGACATCAATGCATGGCAAACCTCATTTGCACTATTATGTCCACCTCCCATTGGGCGAATGACCAAGGGCTGTAAATGAAAGTCGTCCTCCAAAAGTCGTCTTGGGACATTACCAAGTGTTGGCATTTGTTGCACTTCTTCACGTAATTCCTTGGCATCCTTTATTAGGCTGCTTTAGTAGTAGCTCGCTAAATAACCGTATGTGCTAAAGAGACGCTCCTAATGAGGTTTCTACATATCCCTTTGTGAATCTCTCTTAGTGTGCAATTGGCTTCCTTAGGCCCCAAGCACCTTAAAGTGCAGAGAATAACCCGCTTTATACGACTCTCCATTGATTAGGTATAGTGCAAAGATGGTATTGTAGCTTCCTAGCATCATTTCTATCTTGGGACAACCTCTCTTTGAGATAATTAATTAGGGATCCATCTAAGGGGCCCTCTTCAACTTGTATAGGTAGAATTTGTTCCTTTGTTCCTCGATACTAGAGCTGCCAAGTATTCAATAGGTATGACTCTGACTATCTCATAGTTTGGAATTGAGGAGCTTGGCCAAAGCATTAGCTTTCACATTTTCAGCTCGTGGAATTTGAGACAATTCTCATTCCTCTAACTTGTCAAGTAGCTCCTTCACTTTCACAAGGTGACTACATCCTCTCATCCATAGCATACTTTCCTTTAATTTGTTTTACAACCGCTAACACTATACACATGTACTCTCCTAGCTTCCATTGCAAAGGGCCAACTTTAGGCTAGTGAGGGAGGCCTGCATCTTCATTATTAGATTCCTTGATCCTAAGTGGACTACATACTCCACCTTTTACATCCTGAAGGAAGATCGAGCCATAATGATTAGAAGATCCAATACCGCACCTCACTAGGAGTCCTCGGCTGTAGCACCATCAATGACACGGCTTATGACGGTTATGTCGATCAACCTCCTAGATGTCTCAGTTTATGAAGAACTTTTCTTAGGGTAACTAGTTAGAACTTCAATAATGGGATTTAAGGAGAGAAATCAAGGGCTAGCTTCTATATCAAATGTCTCCCACTAGCTTGACTTTTGTAGGACTAGGACCGATTTGTTGAGGAGACAACCAAGTACAAGAACAAATGCTCTAGCTTTTAGAGTAGAGGTGGGTTACTAGATAAGCTTTTAGTTGTTTGAAGTTGTCCTCATATGTGGGGTCCATTCAATTCCTTGATTCCTTTTAGAATCTCGAATAAGGGGAGGCTTTATCACCACCCTCAGATGAATCTTGAAAGCGGCAGCTAGCCTCATTGTCGGCCTTTGCACATCTTTGATCATCTTAGGGCTTAACCATGTCCAAGGCAGCCCTCGATCTTGTTCTAATTGGCTTCAATCCTCGCAATTAACCATTACTCCAAGAATTTTCTCGAGGATACCCCGAAAGTGCACTTTGCGGTGGTGAGCTTCATCCTATACCTATGTAGGATACCAATGACCTCCTTAAGATCTTTCAAGTGATTGACCGCTTCCAAACTCTTTACCAAAGATATCATCAATGTAAACCTCCATATTTTTCAACATCTTGTTTACCACTCATTGGTAGGTCACCTTGGTGTTCTTGAGGCCAAAGGGCATAACTTTATAGTAATACAACCCCTATCCATAGTAAAGGTTGTCTTATGTTGGTTGAGTTTATACATGTGTATCCGATATACCTGAGTACGCGGTCCTGCGAAGCTCAATAGGCATGCTCGACCATGTCATCAACCATTGATCGACACGAGAGGAAAAGCTATCTTTGGATAGGCTTTGTTCAAATTGGTGAAGTCCACATACACCCTCCATTGTCCACTTACCCTGGGACCTACTCGCCATTGGATGCCTTACATTATGGCATGCACCTTTCAAATGAGCTCCCTCAGAAAGCCAAAGTGTAGCATTTCCTAGCCTCATATTGATCTCTTCAAACTACTTCCACATCGACTCCCTCTAGAACTACACGGCCTTGAGGGAATTCAAGGTAGGTTTCCAAAATAATATTGTAATGAAGGGATGTTTATTACCAAGAACTTTACCATCAAAACCTTCCGTGGTTTCTCTCCCGCCGATAATGGCGCTTCTACACCCCATTAGGCATAACCTTATCCTGGCAAAGCCATATAGTAGGCTATGTGAGGGTCTCAAAGATATCTTGAGTGAGACCCATCTTGTCAAGGCTGCTCGCTAGGATGTCGATAAAATTACCTCCATCCACCAAAATTTAGTATATTATTGCTTTTACCATGTGTGACTACAATAGCATCATCATGTGGTTGATGACGCTAAGCTTCCTCCTCCATAAACGCGATATCGTATAGGATCCGTCCGCAGCCTGCCTTCCTTTGAAAAGTGTTGTAGACATGCACTCCTCTTCGTTATCATGTCAAGCATGCTAAGATAACTTTTCGATCTATTTAACTATCCTCCAAAGTCAATCCCCTATGATGGTCCATATGTCTTGTATTGGAGGAGGTGCCTGGCGTTGGGGTGTTGGCGCTCCTCCTATCTGGCCGTTCCGTCCCTTTATGATCCGCCTAGCTACATATTGCCGAGTGACCTCCTAGAATTAATGCCTTGATCTCTTCCTTCAATTCAAACACCTCTATCTCACGTAGTCCCCGTGGTAATGGTAGTACTTATTCGATTAGGTTTTGTAGGTGGCCCATTCATAGGCTTAGGCCTCTTCAATATGTTCCGGTCTTGAACCTAGTTCAATATCTCCTTCGCCATGGTGACGGGTATACCTATCAAACATGCTTCTTCCGCATTGGATTCTCTTGATCGGGCCTCTTCACTCTCAGAGGTGTTGATTGGCTTTTCCGCCTTTTCGCTTGATGTCCCTACTTGTGGCTCTGATAAGGCAAAGGCCTCATTTGTAAACATTAACCCTTTAGCCATAACATGCTTTGAGCTCCTCCATTACTCAGATAGGTACTTTGTCGGCCCCTATAGTCCCTGCACTTCAACCATGTCATACTATCGATTTTGATTTACCTATTACAACACCTAACAAACTATAGTGAGGAATAAACACTTAGTAGACATTCCAAATGTATTTGACAATGCAATGTAGTGTGCTATATAAGTAAAATTTTTATTTTTCCTTTTTATTTTATAAACTAATTAGCTCGGTCATCCCGTGATTTTATGAAACCCACATGCCCGCTTGTGCTTGGTAGGTCTATTTTGTGCCCTCACGGAACCCATATGCCCATTTGTGGTCTATGGTTGAATCACATTTGGAAAGATCCACCTATCCGTGGTGTTCGATAATCTAGGAGCTATTAAACACTAAGGTTTAAAATCAAGACTCTTTGGTGCTTCCACTTTAAAACATAAACCTTTAGTGAAAAATCCACATCTTTATATAAAAACACCAAAACCCACAATATGTTTCTATGTAAATGTATGCACATGCCTTAATGCATAAATACAACCAAATAGAGCATAACCATGTATAATTACCAAACTACCCTTATTGTAATGATAATTACCTGAAATACCCTTATTTACCACACTAATTACCTAAGTACCTTCAATACCATGTCAATTATCAAAACTAATTCTAGTCTATTTCAATAATTACCAAAACACTTTAAAGCATTGATAATTACCAAAACACACTCAATATTCCCAAAATATGTTTTATTTATAAAGTACTATTTTATTAACCCAAAACTATAAATACAAATAAAATACAATATACTTATATATTCAAGAAATACATAAACATATATATAACCACATACATATATAAACATATATTTAGTCACACACACACACACACACACATATATATATTTATATATTTACACATACAATTTTATATATGCACAATATACACATATAAAGAATTTGATGTGAAGGATTTATGACAAACTAAGTATTATTTCGATTTGTAGATCAAGCATTTGCCTAATAAAATCTTATTACAATAGTCCAATTATGTAAAAGTATGTTGGATAATTTTTTACTTATTGCTAATGGTAGTTCAATTATTGAAGTGAGTCGAGACATTTAAACTATAAAGAAAGTTGATGAAGGGGAAGGGTCGGAAGTTCCTCTTAATGTCATATGAACACTTATGTATCTTGCAAATTATATTAGGCCCGATATGCATCTGCAGTGAGCTAACTAGTTAGGCATAATGTTACATACACAAAGAAGACATTGGGTTTGACTTTAAATACATTTTTCATTGTCTTTATGATATTGTAAATCTTAATTTATATTACCCATAAAATCAAGATAACATTCGCTGATATTATTCCCAAAGTGGACTAATATGATGATGTTGACTATTCATGTGATTATATAATGTAAGATCATAGACTGATTGGTATTCATTGGTTAAAATATCGCTGATATTATGAAGGTTTATGAAGCAAACTTAGATTGTTACCTCCTTAAATCGTAAGAGATTTTAGTGTTGCATGAAGTCGGATATGAATGTGCATGGTTGAAGTTAATACCTACTACCATCTTATTAGACTCTATAAGAGCTTGAGGAAGCTCATTTCTTCTTGAAGAAAGAATTTGATGTGAAAGATTTATGACAAACTAAGTATTATTTTGTAGATCAAGCATTTGCCTAACAAAATCTTTTTAGACAGTTAGCCAATTATGTGAAAGTATGTTGGATAATTTTTTACTTATCGCTAATGGTAGTTCAATTACTAGAAGTGAGTTGAGACATTTAAACTATAAAGAAAGTTGATGAAGGGGAACTAAGGCCGAAGTTCCTTTCCTCGCTTTACTAATGCAATGTGTTTCTTTTGTTTTATTGAATGTAAATTAAGTTTTGTTTCTATTCAGATTTTGCATGCATATTTGAATTTTTAATACCAGATATTGTATGGTTGATAGCAATCTTAAGACAATTTTGTACTTTGTTTTTATTTTACAACAATGAACAAACTCATAATAGGAAGGACATATATTTTCTTTTAGTTAGATTATGCTATAATTTATATAGCTATGTTGTGCTAATATTTTGTTACAAAGTTAAGGATATCTAGATTATTTTGGAGAAGTTTAAAATTGAAGGAAAAAATTTGAATCGCTTGAAAATTTTAAAAAAACACCTAAGACTTTGAATCCACCTATTCATAATGTTTGGACATAAATTAACCATTTTGAATTTATGGATTGATTGCCCATGTTGAAACGTAATGATTTGGGACTAGTCTGCCTAAGATCAAGACCGGAGGCGGAGTTCCGCTTGGGGTCCTATTTGAAGGAAAAGACTGCACGACGCCGCTTTGGCCTCGGCATGGTCGTGGAGCACGCTGGTTAAAGGTGTCCGCATCGCGGGCCGAGCTCACCGGCCTCGCTATGGGCAGCATGGCCACCGGGTCAAGCTGAGGACTAGG